>JBBBZN010000050.1:0-169892 GCA_037974915.1 Ceratobasidium theobromae
GAGACTAAAGAGGACCTCGTCGTCGCCATACGGGCCGGGGTTGACAGGAATAGATGCACCCGCACGACGGGGCTCAGGGGCGGCCGTCTCTGGGAGACCAAGGGGAGCGAGCCCAGCGCGAGGAGTCATGTCGTTCCCTGCAGCGACACGCGGCCTGGGCGTTGTGGTAATGCCAACCCCGACACCAACGGGAACCGCACCGGGGGCACCGGGGGGCGCACCCATTGCCAAGTCGTCGTTTTGTTCGAGAGCAACGACACCGACGCCGACGCCCTCTCCCATCATGTCCATGGCCATTGCGCCGTCTCCATCCGCGGCATCGACAATGCCTATAGTGCGGCGCTCGCCTTGCTGGGCACCATTAGTGTCGTCGGCATCGGCCTCGGTATCGTCGCCGTCGGTATCGCGTTCCCGGCGGGGGGGCCGGCGGGTAATAGTGCCGCGTCGGCCGGTGCCAGTCATCTCTCGGGTGCCCATGTCGTCCGTGTCATCGTGAGCGTCGGACCAGACGGGGCGAGTTGGCTGCTGGGCATTCCAGGGACCGGGTGCTCCCTGGCGCGGCCCACCCTGTGCCACCCACGTCTGCTGGGGTGGATCGTCCCAAACGGGGCGGCCGACGACGGTGCCGCTGCGATCGCGGCCGGGAACGACGACGCTGCCTGTAGGCGTGCCCGAGCCAATTGGAGTCGCCGAGGCAGAGGCATCCGAGGATTGGGTGGTGTTTGGAGATATGGCACGGGGATGGACGGGCGAGGGTGGCGCGCCCGATCCAGACATGGAGGGAATGGGAATGGGCGAGGCGGTCCGAGGGACGGCCGGGAGGTCATACGAGCCCGGCATACGGTTAATCGAGGAGAGTGAGCGGGCGTGCGATCCGTGAGCGAGAGTAAACGCACCCGCACCCGAGGGCGCACTTGGACCAGGAATCGACGCAGCACTCGGCACACTATAGCTCCCGTCCGAGTCGTTGCTCAGACTCCTCCCGACCGATCCAACGCGCATGGGGGCCGAGGCCGGCGGGGGCGTTGGCGATGGGCCCATGTCGCTTGCGCTCATTTCCTCGTCGCCCTCGTCAGAACTCGGACCTGCACGAACCGGTGGGGCTATCGGCAGAGGGGCAATTGTGACCGAGGCAGCGCGAGGCTGAGGCTGGGCGACAGATCTGGGCCGGAGATTTTCGGACGAAGTGGCATGCTCGAGGGCCCGAGCGAGATCATGGGCGCGCTGGCGCTCGAGGGCCTCTTCTCTCCTGCGCACACGCACCTCGCGCGACTCGCGGGGAGCACCAGAGCCGGTGGCGGACGGGCCTGAATATATGTGAGCAAATAGCAAATTGCAGCGAGCAGACCCACCGATTGCGAATCCCTTGCCCTTGAGCCACACGGCGAGAATGCAGCTGACGACGCCGAGTGCCCCGGCCTGGACGACCCGGCGGCGAATGTGCTCCGAGCCACGGACGCCAATGTTGACGACGCACTGGAACGCAAGACTAAATGTCCTGGCGGCAAGGGGATCGATCTGGTAGGGAAAGGCGGTGCCGGGGGTGGGGATATATGGGAGCGAGTGGGCGGTGGGATGGGGTTTTTGGACGTCTGGCTGGCGGGGAATCTTGAAGCGTTGGGCGGCCTTTTCAAGCTCTGTGCGCGACGACGACTCGAGAAAGAAGCCATTGTCGTCGTCGCCCAGGTCAAAGGTCGGCGGAGAGATGCGGTGGTCGATGCGTTTTGCAGGCTCGGCGTCGGGGGGCGAGAGGGCATAGATCCAGGCTGCGTCTTTCCTGCGCGGCGGATTCGCACAAAAGTCGCGTAGAATCCGCACGAGCCGCTCCAGTCCCCCGTCCAGTGTCAGGATTTCCCGGATCCGCGGCGACGTCGATGTCAGATAGACCAGATGCGTCAGCGAGTTGTATAGGGGCAGCGCAGACGTCGCATCCAGGGCTGGTCCAGTCAATAAAAGTGCAGAAAATACTATCAAGCACTCACCCCGTCGATCGTACAGTTGGCTCGTTATGCACACACAGGCCCTGTTTTGGGGCGGAAATGCAAAGTTGGACTCTCTCATCGTGCCTCTGGATATAAGATGTCGTCCACCACCTACCAACGGTCAGCCATCACTCTATATACTATATCCTGCTCACCCAAGCGGAGATACAACAATCTGTCTGTCGTCGCCGGTTGTGTGCTGGTCGCTGTCCTCTGGTCACGCCTGCTGTGTGGCGCAACCCTGTCGTTCCACGGTCTGTCAGGGTCCACCTCATGACTCAGCGCTTCTCCCCCTATCTGCGTGCCCTATTCCCACGACCCCTTCTCGTCCAACTTGGCCATCTTTGTTCACGTTGCCAATTGATAATCACGCTTCTCTCCTCCGTCAACTCCGAGCCAAGCAGCGTTTCACTCTTTTCTTGGCTGTGCTGCCACTCAGGTCCATCTCGCCTTTTGTGGCCATATGAAAGCTCGACGCCCGCTCCAAATCAAGATCCCATCTCACGCGAGCTGACCATTCGGCATCCGTGCCTGATGCCAGTCTTTTATATGCACATCTACAGCAGGGTAAGCAAGTCCCTTGGTCGCACATTCTCAACAAAGAACAGGGTAGCACATCAGCTCGAGAAATCGCAAACGCGTTCCATGTGAGAATGCCATAACGGCAGCGTGCCAGAAGTTGTCGTAACAGGGCTGAAAACATGCATCCAGTGAATGAAAGACGAGAAAAAGGCAACTTTGTGGAGCCAGAAATCACCATCGGCGTCGAACATGCGTTGTGCAGCGAGGAGAGGCACAACGACCACGATGCAGGTCATCTGGTCGGGTGAACCGCCGGCAAGACCATTCTGGCAGCCGACCCGGAGAGCCGGACGTGCGCTTAGCGCGATGATATCATCGGGCGTCACTGACTCAAAAGCAGCTAGCATGGTCAACTTGTAATTGGAGTCCCCCAATATTGACTTGCTCCACCGTTGGAGCCGACATTTATAAATACTCGAATCTTGTTCTCGTCTTTACGGCCGCGATGCCCACCGCCGACCCGATGCCCAGCCCGGCTGCCTCGGACGACGGCTTTGACTCGTGCTCAGAGGGCGTGAATACGCCCATTGAGCCGCTGTCTGTCGCACACACAGACGCAAAGGACATTGCGTCTGCCGTCGTCATGCACTCGCCACCTGCCTTCTTTGTCGGTAAGTATACTCTTTGTGCGCAGGTCATAGCTCACTCTTCGTAGGGACGCCCTTTGCAACGAGCACTGGCCCCAACGCCCTGTTCGAATACCCATTTCCGCCGGCGCGTCCAACGCTCTCCACCGCCTCGTCCATCTCCTCCGTTGCCTCTGCTTTTGGCCCCCCATCACCCACAACACGTGCCAAATACATTCCCCGTACTTCACAGCACCCTTCACGGCGATTCTCGGGGAACAGTCCTCCGCACGTGCGCATACCCCCGCGGCTAAGGACAGACAGCAATGGGAGCGCAGCTTCGACCCAGAGCCAAACAACCGACGAATCCGGATCCGCCAAGACTCCCAAAACCGCACCCGGCGCGTCCACCCAGCGCCCGCGTCCCTCACGTCTGCGCGACCGGTCTGGGAGCCTCGGCATCCAACTGCCCCCTCCGATTTCGACAATCGGCGCGGATTCTCCACCGGCCGGTCCGGTGTCTCCGGTGTTGGTTGGCGGCATTACGTTGAGCCCCCGGTCAGATAGTGAGGCGTGTTTGGACCAAGGCGCGCTTGCTGCAAGTGGGAAACGTCGAGCGAGCGTGCCGGCATTGTTTGCACCGCGTCTTACCGAAGAAGACACAGACCAAACCTAGCGTCTCATTTTTCATCTCGATACGTGCTGGTTCACCCCCCTCGTTCCTTGTATCTCGTCGTGTTGATACCTTCGTTCCTTATCTACTGTATCACTGGCTCCCTTTCCCTCGTTGATTTCTATTCATTTGGCATACCACATTTCAGTGTTGCGCTCTCCGGTATTTCTATTTCAAATTGTGGCCGGGCAGCGCCCTTGTAAACTTGACTCTTTGTCAACTTGATCCAATACCCCGCATGGGCGGGCTGTTGTTTCCCGCTGAGCCTACTGGCCAATTTAAATTCCACCTGAAGCGGCCTCAATTTTGTGCCGGCGAGATGTTGATCGACCCATATCCACGCAACTTTTGATCGCTGGAGCGTCCGCCGGATTTCTCTATTTCGCAACAATTGGGCGAGCCGCTACACTTCTCAACTGCGCGGCTGTCTATTAACCTGAACGCTCTGATAGAACTCGTAACTTCCACGAACCAATTCGTTCAGAGCTTCATCTCGATTAATCTTTACTTGCCAACAACAAATAATCAAGCTCACGTTCAAGGTATCATGGATTTGTGGCGTTCCCGGCGGTTCTGAAACCATTGCTTCCCCGCCTATTTTTTGAATGAATTCACCGGCAAGAAATACAACCTGAACCTTGCGCCCAACAAAACACTTGGTGCGGACCCGACAACCGCTTACTCCGGTCCGCTGTATTTGATTCTAAATTTACGATAATCGATGCTGCCTCGATCAAAACGAGCGCCACTGAATCTGCTAAACGCTATTTTAGTATGCGTGGAATACCATTGGACGCTTTGAGATTGGGCGCAACGATTCCGGGCGCATGTACCTGGCGCGCTACGACGATTCTTCAGTCCTCAGGCTCTGCGTAAAATACCTC
The DNA here is from genome assembly GCA_037974915.1 of Ceratobasidium theobromae. Taxonomy (NCBI): domain Eukaryota; kingdom Fungi; phylum Basidiomycota; class Agaricomycetes; order Cantharellales; family Ceratobasidiaceae; genus Ceratobasidium; species Ceratobasidium theobromae. Next base: position 4,688 of record JBBBZN010000050.1, read on the forward strand.
GTCTTGCTCTGTATTCCTTGCACTGATATCTTTACCCTCCTGTCTGTGGTATCTCCAGGAAATATCGGGATAGCGGCCCCTTGGATAGCAGATCTTTTTCCGGTCATTCGTAAAAGGAAATTAAGCGAGATATTCATGCCTGGTTCTCCTGACTTGCCGATGACAATGCCAAGTATTCCTCAATCTGGGTCTAAGTATGGCGGTATCTCGGCCGAGTGGGACCTAGATGCGGATGACAGACTCAAGATGCTATAACTTGGGCCTATGCTCAATAAGTACCCTCCCAGAAACGTCATTTCCCCGAGCTCGAGGTCCAGGTGGCCTCATTCAGGTTATCCGATGGAACAACTCTATGCCGCAATTCGCTACCTCGGTTTGCGCATCGTAAAGGTTAATGACGAATTCAGGTTCAACCACTCGCATTTGGACATTACGAAGGTAATGGAGGTTTCCGTGCGAGCATCCTGGAGAGGTCCTCATCGTTAGTACGACTGCGCATGCTAGGTTGCCGCTCGTTTCTTATAGTCGAGTTTCCAACACTTCTACAATATGGGCGACGCATACGACAAACTGATGGGGGTGTTTCAGTCACTCTTCAGCCATATGCTTGGATGTGGTTCAGCCAAGTCAATTCGGGCACTTTGTTTCAAGTGGGAGACGCATCGTGCTCATATACGGAGATAGAGCTTTGGATACATCCTCCCTGACAACCCAGCGTTCTCACCCGATGACCGGTCCCCAACTTTCAGTTGTCCGATGCATCCTGGACTGCGACAATGTGCGCTCAAACCCGGTAGCGTTATCGCTTTCAATTATTTGCTCTACTCAATATTATCTACCATATAAATAAACTCACTACTCTCCCTTGATTAGGGAGGAGTACCTCCGTGAAATATAAGGTTCGCAACATCTTATCATACTCTTGTATTGTCTTCGGTTCATTGACGTTCCGAGTGCACAGATATGATAGAATCCTGATGCTCAAGCGATTGAATACTAATTATAGTCAACGAAACCGTCGGCAATGAGTTGGAAGGCTTCAATGACCTCGCAAAGAACACTGGAATAGGTGGGAATGATGAGTTATCGGAGAGTTTGTTGGGACTCAATGGGTGTCTTCAGCTCGTAGGTGGCCTGTCAAATGGGTATACAAAGACATACTATTGGATTTTCGGGAAATCCTGCTGGTCTTGGGCCTAATATTCACTTTGTTGTGGGTGCCAATCCTCTGGGCCGGCCAAATTCAGAGGTCATAGTTATGTCTGAACCAGGAGGGGGAACAAATGTAGGTCTTTATGGTATCGCCGTATCTAATACAATATCTCTCACTGCCTATATATTCTTCCGTTCGGATGACTCCTAGGATAAATGCGCCTAAATAGGTAATATTTGGCGATATTCGGTCAGTTTTGCCCGGAGAATCCGACAGCGGTTACCCCGCTCCGGCAGAATGCCGGTAATCCACGCTCCAGTGATTCTGAGTCACTGCCACCGGAAACCCGCTGCAATACCGGTTAGTCAAGGTCCTTCAACTGCCCCCGATTCAAGGGCTTGAAGAGTGGTAGTTTGCCTTGGTAGGCGCCTTATATTGGCAATGTGCGCAGCAGCTCGAGGCACATGTGCCTGGCATGCTGCCGCGTGAATCAGGTTCCTTGTCCTCAGGCTCTGCATAAAAAGCGCGTCTCACCGCTGATCCACCGTATCAATCCTTTCACTATCTTTCTCTATTGAATCAGCAAGTGGCATCAAGATGAAGCGTGTCAACGCAACTACATGGATGACAGATCTCTTTCCGTTTATTTCCAAACGTAAATTGAGCGAGATATTCATGCCTGGCTCGCACGACTCGGCAATGACGTTCGAATGCCTATCTCAATCTCTCGGCCCGATTGACTTGGACCTGCCAACTCCCTGGGGCCCAGATGCACCCGACAGTCTCACTAAATCGCCGCTTGGGGAAACGATCAGGTGAGTAGTACTCTGTCAGAGAAAACTACTTCGGTATAATAACGTGGTTTTCCACCCAGGGGTGTCGTTCGAAACTGGGCGGTGACGCAAAAGCTGGAGTTATTAGGTATGAGAATACTCTTTTTGTTACTTTGAGTTTCTTACTTAGGCCGGCAGATCAACTCCGTGCTGGAATTCGCTATTTCGACCTCCGTATTGCTAACGTAAATGGTGAATTCAAGTTCACGCATGCACTTCTGTCAAATTATGGAATTATCAAGTTGCTGCAACCTGTCGTGGGATTCATGGCCGAGCATCCTGGAGAGGTTCTCATCCTTCAGTGAGTCTGATCATGCTAGTTTGCCGCTCGTTTCTCACGTCGGAATAAAGTTGCCAGCACTTTCACAACATGAACAACGAATACGATAAACTGATGGGAGTATTTCAGTCACTCTTCGGTAATATGCTCGCCAACAGCGATATGGTTCAGTCAAGTCAATTCGGCGACTTCGTTTCAAGCGGGAAACGTATCGTGCTCATATGGGGAGATGGAGCTGTTGGGTCTCTCACCGATAAAACTTTTGCATGTGATCAAGGAACAGTAAGTTATCACGAGTGTTTCCCAACCATGTTAGTGACACGCATCCTGTTGGTAGGTTCTCGATAGCCCATGGGTGAGTTGGTTAAATATGTGTCAGGAAATCGGTGCTTAGTTCACTGTAGAAACCCGAACAGATGAGGTCTAAAGAATTGCTCGCGACGTTTCTTCTCACCACCCAGCGCGATCGCCCATCAGCTGACCCTCGATTGTCAGTTGTTCAATGCATCTTGGACTATGACGACATGAGCTCGAAGCCATGGGAGTATATGATTCACTCCAGTTTGCTTGAATACGAAAACGGCCTTAATTCGTACCTTAAGGAGGTAGTACTTCCAGAATTAGGAAAGAGCAAAGGTTTCATTTTCATGATGGATAATGTCACGGTGTGTAAAGTCTGATATACCTTTGTCAGGGCACTAACCCTAAATTTGGATGTATGACAGAATCCTGATACCCAAGCAATCGAGAGGATAATCACACTCAATGATGACATCGGTAACGGGCTACAAGGCTTCGATGACCTTGTGAAGAATAGAGGAGCTAATGGGTAAGTTGGATTCCATGGAATCTCAAAAGCCAAGCTAAATAGTCGTTAGCTCGAAGGTGGAATCTCTAAAGGGTGTACGCAAGCATATTGTTGGATTTTCGGGAAATCCCGCCTATCTTGGGCCAAATGCTCACTTTGTCGGAAGTGACGGGTCCATGTCGTTCTCAGCTCAACATGGTAGTGTCGTAAGTCGACAGAGCGGGGTATTGCGTTTTCCTCCGAACGATTCCATCCACGGTATCATCCTCGGTATCGAAGTATATGACGTTTGGCAAGAGGGGAATACTGGAAGCTGGCGATTGCCCAAAAATCCTCTTGGCCAGCAGAACGTGGAGGTGGAAGTTTCCTCAGAGATCACCTTGCTTCTGCAAGGTCAATCGGGGGGTCAAAAGTCATCACGTGCCGTCACGCTAAATCGTGAGGGTAACTAAATCATGTGACCAGTTTACAGTCAGTTGTAGACTCCAATGTACAGTCCTGGTCATAGTTAACTTATCTTGGCAATATTATCAATGGTTATGGTCTGCGTCGGGCTGTGGCTTGTGGGGGAACCAAAGGTGTCATGGGTTGGCACTTATACATCAGCAAAAAAAAATGTGGATACGTACCGGTACGTACCCCCGTATCACCCTGTATACTGACCCCTGATATGTACGGCCCCCCCTTTTGTACGTATCAGTATGTATCCACCCCTTATGATACATACCCACCCTGTATCCACCCTGTATCCACCCTGTATCCACCTGTATCCACCATGTATTTACAAGTATGCTCACAATACTATTAATGTATAACAATAATTTAAACAATAATTGCCCATATATGGAAACACCCTTACACCATTTATGGACATAGATTGCACTGATCACCTGACTTGCCTTTGCCACCACAAAGGCCCTCCACCTTGCCAAGTCCCCTCAAACTCCTCAACAGACACATAATGCAGCCCCCATATTGCACACATGGGGGTACTTCATAGCATTTAGTAGGTTTTATGACAAGGGACCAAAAAAATAATGGTTAAATAAGGAAATAGCTCAAATTGCATAATGAAAGTTGCCTTTTTTGGCCAAATTTGAAATTCCATAAAAGGTGCGGACCACTTTGGGAGTTACGTAACTTCAATCAGATTTGAAATTGTCAAGTAAACCATTGAGAAAATCGCAAATTATAGTCCCAGTCACGATTCTTTTTTGGTTTTTATTTCAAATTCAATTCTCAAAAATGTTATAGAGGGTATATATTGGACAGGGTGGATACATATCCACATAGGGAGGTACATACAGCTCCTGGAAGCCTCCCCAAAATACTGAATGCATATTTTAGGGGGCTAATTGGTATGTATAACTTGGGGTAGGTATGTACTGATACATACATGTCCCTGGTGATATGTACTGATACGTACACACCCTTGGTGATATGTATGGATACCGTATCACACCTAGTGATACAGGTTTTTTTCATTTTTGCTGATGTAGGGCCAGCGCCTGATCTCTCTTGCCGTGTCAATCTGCAACTCACTGCAACTGCGACTGTATCTAATTGTAGTCGCTCCCTGCTCAAATCCTCCAGCCGGTCGGTATTAACCAGAACGGAAAATACGAGCTCACCCTCTGTGGCCGAATAGCTCATTGTGCATTTAAGATATGTGCACTTTAGAGTACCGGGGTTGAGTAGTGGCAATACTTAGTGCCTGGTAAGTGACGTATAAGACCACAACTGCAGCTAAGTAGTGGGTAGAGGCGTATATAGTGTGAAATTTTTATACCAATAGTTCCATTAGTGTACGAGTACATTGAGATGATCGCAAGAGCAGGTGTGACAGGAGGAGCAGGGGTGCGACAGTGGACTCGGAAGATCTAGATGAAAATGCCGCACGTTAGCTGGATAAGTATTTTGGCTCAGACACCATGCATCCCTATAGTATATATAGTAGAGATGGTTTGGGCCACAGGAAGAAGGCCAGTGCTATGCGAGTTTTATAATTATCACTGAACCCTGCATCCACTATGCGTGGTTGCTGCCGCCCCAACCCAAGTTGGCTGGTACTAGCTGTTATGGGGCATGTCAGGTCTCAGCCAAGCGGCACTTATGCGCTTACAATGGGTGCAGGCCTTATTGCGTCGAGGGCAAGGGCAGGGACGATGGGCTAGCTCAAATGACGCCTTAGGCGTTCTAGGGATTTGTTGGGGGAACTAGTTGATTGACCAAGAGGTCGAGTCTTGCTCTTTGCTCGACTCGACCTGCTGCTTATATACATTAGGATAGCACAGCTATACATAATCGACCGAGTCATATCTGAATCCAATACTGTATCAAATGCGCAGCTATTTGCAAAACTGTATCAAATGCGCAGCGTCTTCTGACGCTTCTGAGATCACATGACTTACTTAACTCCTAGGACTCCTTGGTCTCCATGGAGTTACCGTCTCCCACGCTTACTACGGCGTTTAGTCGTGTCAGGCCGTGACAGGGCACACACAACCACCCCGACCGCCCATTAGAGAATATTTATGTGCCAACACATTTGACACATACAAACCATTAATATTCAGATGCATATGCGTTTCAATATGTAGGATTTATAGGTGGTATATATGCAGTTTGCTTCAACTAATTCGTTGTAATTAATCATGAATAAACAAGAGATATTCTGTCAATAAATGTGCTATTCATAATAACAAGGTATAATGGGTGTATATTTATGTAGTCTCAACAAGCAAACTGTCGCCTGACAGCTAAAAAAAAGCAGAAGCAAGGTCAGTGGCCCGAAGCGGGCCGCTTCTAGTAGGAAGAGGAACATTTGTGGGTCTTTTATATTGGGACCCATATCTCTTTGACGGTAACCTGGGTCACAGTGGGAATTGGGTGTCTGGTACCTTGATACTAGCGGGGGCCAAGGCATTAAGCCCGTAGTTAGCAACACCGGATTAGATGGGTATGTTCTCTCTTTTCTATTCCAATGGTCTTTCTCCGAACCCCCCTTCTAGCTCCTGGGTTGAAAGTCGGAAAGGCATTCAGTATTACGACGTTGGTTTCTCGGGGGATCGCGCCCTCCTTGGGAATAATGTACGCAGCGTGAGGGCGCAAGGCTCCATGTCTTTTTCTGCGCAACATGGAAGTGTGTTTGAGCATCGAAAGGGGACGCTCCGATTCCCACCCGATACTTCAATGTACGGTCTGATTCTCAGCATCCGGGTGCACGATATATGGGGAGACGGGACCAATGGATCTTGGAAGTTCACGGGTAACCCTTTGGGACAAACAAGCATGGAAGTTCAGATTACTTCGGATCTGGCTCGGGGAACCAACGTTAGCATTTTATCGCTCCCCATATGCTGACATAGTTTGATGGTTTTATTATTATAGTGGGAACTCGAAGTGTGGTATCTCCCACTGCAACCACCCTCTGGCAACCTATAGTAGGCTTTATTCGATGAGAACTTTGAATTGGGACATGCGACAAGTTCAAGTTGAGGATTCATCTAATAACTATGTACTGTATGCGGTTATCTGAATCTTGAAGTGACGCGTCCAATTTCAACCTCCTGATTGTGATATAGATGGATGGTCGTTTACCACTGCATAATTAGCGGAGTTATACAGTATTTTGCTCACGACCTCACGCCCAACTAAAGGACTAGGTAGAATTGCGTTAACTTTCACAAATATCAAAGCCAGCATATATCATTCTAGATATATCAAGGCTCATTATAAGCGTCCGAGGCGCAATTAGGGCGACTTCCGAAGGCTTCCGAGCCCATAACTATAAGACGAATTTGGTCATTCGGCGTTTGCCGCGCGACTTGACGGCGCATGAAGTTGAAGGAGTAACCGCTTGAGCCCGATAAATAACGTCAGGAGTGGAAAAGACAATAGCCGCTATAGGATCTGCCCGACCAGTTATTCAATGATCGCTTCCACAGGCACCTCGCACCAACATCACATGCTGATTGGTGATAATCGACGGTGTTGAATATCCGGCGAGGGATAGGACTTGCCCACCTCTTTAATGATTACAGGGTAGTGTAAATGGACGTAGAAAAGTAAGTCTAACCGAGGGTTAAGCAAGCTCACCGCGATAACATGCCTTTATTCCCTCGCGCACAACCTATTCTAACGCATTTGCTTCACCGGCCCCCTTGGTCAAGTTTAAGTTAGTTGCACTAAGGGGAGCGCACACTCCGGTTGACCAGAATATCCAACTTTTGATCATTGACAACCCCCCAATCGGTTGAATCAACGCATACACCATGCGTATGACTTTGTCACATATTCCTGAACCGAGTAAACAATTATTTGTCATAGATATTGTTTTCGAAGAGGTGGCACCTGCGAGCGAGTAGGCGTGACCAAGATTGAGATCATTTTGTAGATAGGTCGATATAATATTAATCAAAAAGTTCAATTTGGGGATTTGAGAGTTGGAAGGGTGAATAGGGCTGGGGTAAGTGCTAGCGGCGGTCTCGGCAGTGATCTGCGGGACTCGTTTGGCAATAGGTGGGTGGGAATGTGACACGTGAAGTCACGTTACTTGCTGAGTCATTACTTGATGACAAACACAAACGTTCTGGACTTATAACTGATGATTGGTCATGTGAAATTAATACTTCCTCGTGCCAGCTTTCGTCCCCGAGGGCTTGCTGCGGCCTCGAGAGCCCACGACGAGCTAGAGGACCAGGGAAAACTGCGTTCATTTTAAACCCAACTGGTTGGTGTTCTTATATGATTGTCTATCTATTAACATTTATCTAAATCTCGTCCATTCTTCATTCGACCCGTAGCCCGGTTCGGCACACCCGATTCGACGACTCCACACTTACACCACCGGATAACACACCCAAAGAGCGCACTTAATTCCCCACAAAGACACGCTCGACTTCTCCAACATGTACTCTCACACCCACCACACTAGCCCACATTCTCACGGGTTCAACCGAGGGGATGTGATCGACCCCGAGGAAGAGGAACTCCAGCGCCAGATAGACTATGAAACCGACGCCAATACCGAGTATAACGCATCCAGACTCAGCCTCAGCTTTCGACCACGTAGCATCAGCCAGGAAAAGAACAAGTCTTCTAAACCTCGCTCGAAGAATAAAGATAAGACGAAGAAAAAGGCTGATGTAGACCAAGCGCGCCGAGCAGCTAGGAGACTATCAGGCTTGGACTCGGATACAACACAAGGGGAGGACTCGTCGGGATTGGACAGGTACGTCCCCAAACGGAGGTCCAAGGTCACGCTGGGGGCGGTCAACCCGGACGGCTCAAAGCATGGTATGTCGTAGTGTCGTCTTGACCATGTGCTAGCACTTACGGATGAGATATTTTACCCATTTTTACACCTGTCTACACCTGTCTACAACACTATTACTCACTATTCCAATACCGCTCACCATACGTAATCGTTCCCCGATCAACATTCTCCGATTTGTCACCGCAATTCGTCAACAACCGCCCTATACCAACGTCCCTAATTCCCGCGATTACCCCATTGCGTCACTGATTCGCCTATATGGCCCTTCTGATAACTGGATGATCTGCTGGCTTGCACCACAGCCCATAAGCCCACTTCTCGTCGTTCGGTGCCCAAAATGCATCTCGCCCAGGCCCACCCATCAACGCCAACCAATCTCCCTGGCCAACCGAGCGGTTACTCATATGCAGCGTACTCTCCAGCCGATGTTCCCAGTCCACATGGTCCACCTGGCGCACCCAATCCATACGCCCCGCCCATTAATCCGTACGGCACTCAGATGAGCCAGTATGCGCCGAACCCCTACGGTCACCCATCGCATTACCCGGGAATGTTTGCAGGTCCCAACCCAAGTATGTTACCGTTATTAGTTGTACCGACCTGCAGGCTAATAGGCATTTCTCACCAAGACATGCCCCCTAACCACTCATCCCATCACGGAAGCTTATCTACCCAAGAAAGACGACACGCGGCCGAGCAAGCAGCGAGGGCTATACTTAGATCAAATCCGTTGCCCCAATTGCCTGGGCAGGCAAAACCAAAGTCTAAGAATTCCGGCAGGCCCCCAAGTTTTGGAGAGGTGATTGTAGATGGGGTGGAAGAGGGCGGGCTCCCGGGCGGGTACGGGCACTGGCATGCCATCTCAAAACAAGAAAAATCCAAGTCCAAGGACGGGCGCAGCAGGTCCGCAAGTACAGGGATGCTGCCTGTCCAAGTAAGTCGATCGCTCAATGATAGAATATTGTGTTTAAGAGAGCACATGAATTCAGATGGCCAACGCACATCACCCCAGCCAAATCCACACTAGGCCGCCTGGAATAAGTGAATTCCCCACTAACGCCGCGTCGTCCAAGTTGAGCAAAGATCGAGGAAGGTCCAAAGAGCGGGATCGTAGCGCACGGAAAGAGCGGAGTCGTAGTCGCCCAGCTGAGCAAGACCCAGCCGTGAACTTGGGCCCTCCACTTAAGCGTGTGTCGTCCAGAACTAAATGGGAGAACAGGATCGCAGGAATGTTTGGAAGAAATCGAAAGGGGAGCAACGTGGCTCAACCTGAGGCAGAGGAGGCGATGTATCGGCAGGGGTACCCACATATCCCCCCAAGCTATCATCCGGCTGTCGACCAAGGCCCTGCATCTGCCCCGCCCACTAAGAGCAGGTTTCTGCCTTTCGGGCTTGGTCGACCGAGACGCCCTTCTCAACCACAGCTCTCCACCGTACCGTCAGCTCCTGAGTTCAGACGCACGCAAACAAGCTACGAGCCTTTACACCCGCGAGTAGGTGCAAGCCTCGATATTGGCCTCCCACCAGGCCAGGTATCGGTCGGAATTCCCATTGACCGCTTCGGAAGGATCACTCTCCACACTCCCGAGAAAACCAACGAGAAGGATCGCGTGAAAAGTCTCAAACTCGGACACCGGCACGGGAACGAGCAAATCGAGGGGCCTGTTCGAATCGACGCGCGGACGAGTGTACATCGGTCGCACGACCATGGGCGGTCCCCACGGGAAGGGAATCGCCCTTCGCTCGAGGACGGACGCAGGCCTTCCTTCGATGCCTCCCATAGGCCCGATGCTCCCCGACAGAGATCCACATCCAACACCTCGCAGCCACAAATTGTGTCCAGGACAAGTGGCGGGATTCCAGGATCTGGTGGCGTCCACGTCCAACAGCGAGTTGACGCATATGGGTCGAGTGCTGGCACATATTCCTATACGATCAGTCAAACTCATTCCGGGCACCGTCCGGATTCGCATAGAAGGGACATTGGGGTCGCACCAGGAGTTCACGTCGACCGCCATGGGAGGATAATCATCGAACCGCCTGGGAAAGCTAATAGTGGGCAAGATCGAGTAAGAAGTCTCAAACTGGGAGGCAGGGGTGGGAACGAAATGCTCGAGGGGCCGACACGGGTTGATATTCGAGGGATCGGTGTAAGGTAGATTGTGCATAGCCATGTAAATTAGCTTGAACATACAGTACTGTAATTGAATTGGGATTCTGTTGCTGTCGAGCGTGGGCGATGTCTGAATGACTCCTTTCAGGTCCAGAGAACATAACAAACGATGTTTGGACAAATCCGGAATCGGCGCAATCCCGATGCAGATGATAGAAACTCTCCAGATCGAGCCGGGCTGAGCCGCATACACTCTTCACTATTTCAAATAACAGCACCAGTGTTTACCTTGTTTGAACAATGATGAAGTCCCAACCTGAATAGACCTCGAATGTTCTGCGCGAACGAAAACACCGAGCTTAGCCAGAGTACAAGACGTACTCTGATTTCCTTCTTAGATCATTCGTCAAAGGAACAGAACCAAAGGATCGGCCTACTCGCCGAGCTCAAATCGAAATATGTCATCTTGTAGCTGTTGACATCTTGAAAGGTGCATTTCCTGTGGTTAACTTATTTGAGTCCCCCGCCTACATTCCACTGCATTAATTTACTCAAGCAAGCCCGGGGAGGGAGCCGGCGATGTGCACAAACGTCGGTATATACAGTGATGCGAAAATATATGTAGTCACCGCAACGCAATAGTCCGAATATTCTTAATCTCCCATGACCTTCGTCAGTCAGATGCACCCAATTTGAGGTTGTGAGGATTAAACACATTCTTTATGATTTCGCCTGCCACTGGCTTAAATATACAGTTCAAAATGGGGGTAGTCTAACCCGTGCTAGGAATTTCGCGCTTGTTAAGACGCCTCGTGAAACAACTCGGAAGGGTTAACTATCGTCGCGTAAACTTTGCGATGGTTTATTTAACTGTAACAAATAGTTCGGAAAGATAAGCCGGCTCCGAGGATACCGTTCATATATATGGGTAGACCACTTCTGCGCCTATCGCTCCTAGTCGGATCGCATTTAGGCTGCTCCCATCATACTACAGCCTTGATATGATTTGGCCTGTGATGTTCGTTTAACACGCCAGAAGTCCTTCGAACGGATACCCATATGATGGATTTCGGTCGCTACGCCTAGCGAGTGCGCCTATCAAGACCGATTAACACGAGAGACAAGTTTAGGAGTGCCAAGGTATATGTCACCTTCGCTATCTAAATTACCATCTTAATTAGGGCATAATATTCCCACCCATGTGTGGTATGTATGCTTCCACCAATATTACAAGCGAAATTAGGTTTATTATCGGGCACGAGAGTCCGTACAGCTTCGGCAAATATCGATGTTCGCATGTCGTTTAATCCAGGCAAAATTACTAACCTACTTCTGAGTTGGCTCGCATCTGTCACCGACATTGGAGAGTTGGTGTACCGTGATATATATGGCTCAGGTAGCAAGAGCTTCACGGAAGAATGTTCGGTTACGAAAGACATTTTAGTTTGATCATTCTCCAAGTTGGAACAACATTTAAATTTCCGATTTGTCCGAGCGCTTATTACCGCTAAGCATCCACGCGACGGACCTGATTTAGTTCTTTTAGACGGAAATTAGTTCCCATTATGGAAATCAGAGTACGATTGTAAACATTCTGTATCCGAGAATAATATAGTTCTCAAGTACCGCTGAGCTAAATACTAGTTCAGGCTCCATAATGTATGAGAATTAGTCATTATACCCCAGATGTTAGCTGACCCATCACTCCTATACCCCCGGACCGATTCTGTATCACTTATAGATAGCCATAGAGGCGCCCTAGCTAGTTATGATAATGATCTTTAATCACGAGACGTCTAGACTAAGATACATAAGTCACTAAGTAGAAATAGCGATATGAAAGATTTAGAAGCTGAATACAACGACAACGTTTATTGGAAGCATGGTCGTGGATAACACAGCCCGTCCATTGTGGAATGATCGCCAAGAGAATTACCTGCATTGAGCGCCCATGCAGTGGGGTATGCAAAAATAGCTAGAGAGTTCCGATCGAGCCGCCTAGCCTCTCGCTTCCAGGTACAAGCTGATCGGCAAAGGACGTGCGATCTCACCTATTCCGTTGAGCTCCGCTGAACATTGAATCTGTTTGTCTCTGCACAGAGAGTTCGCAGGCATGAATATTTGTTCAAACACAGGACATAGCCTATAAATATGGTTAGCCCCTCCCCCAAAGAACAGCATCTGCAGGAGGGCTGCAAAGCATCAATCACTTCAACCTAGTTCGATTACACCTCTAGTTTTCAACATGCACGCTTTCACCAAGCTCGCCATCCTCACTGTTTCCGCCTTCAGCTTCGGCTCCTCTGCTTTCGCCGCCCCCGTCGAGGCTACCTCTACCAATGAGTTGGCTGCTCGTGCTCCATATGATGTTCACAACGGATGGGTTAGTATTGTTTCCGGGATCTTAGGCCCATGGTCATCATGTATCTGACTACTTCCTTCATTGACTAGGCTACCTACTGTAAGCTTTGTTGCCTGCATGTGTGTTTGGAAGTCGCGCACGAGACTGACCCTTGGTTCAGATAGTCCATCTGTTGGAACCGGCGCTTGTGGGTGGTGGAATGGTGACTATGAATGGGTGGCTGCGATTGGCACCAGCCTGTTCCAGGAGATGATGATTGGTGAGTAAATGGCGACGATCATGGGCTTGAACAAGCATATATGCATATTTCAATCTGGAATCGAACTTTGGAATCTTACTACTAATACTGACAACGTGGCCGACTGAATCCAGATGCGAACCCGAACAACAGTCAAGCATGCGGAAAGACGGCGAATGTGACATGGAATGGCAAGACAATCACTGTTGGAATTGTTGATCGGTGCTACGCATGCGGGTACGATGACATTGATCTATCACCGTCTGCGTTCCAGCAGTTTGCCGATCTCGGTGAGTATATTAGGAGGGAGTACGAGCGAATGGCTGATATGGCTGTTCGTGTTTCAGGAGTCGGAAAGCTTACCGGTGTGTCGTGGAAGTTCAACTAGATAGAAATTTGGTCATTACGGCCATGATATGAAGATTCACTTTATATGCGTTCAACCTTATGTATGAAATGTCCCCTGGGATTTGTTTCGAATATATAGCGTTTGGATCACATAGCAGCGAACATTGGTCGTAGATTATTTTCTACAGAATTTGGAGTCAATCAGGCAAGAATAACGCGCTGTTGCCTACGTCGCAAGATCGATCGATAGATCCAACCACCAAACCAAGAAAGACCATCAAACAGAGCGTATATTGTTCGTTGAAAAAAATTAGGATTTAATGCTCGTGAAAGGACTCGAGGGTTTAGCTGCCCTCTCATAAGCTCAAATTCCATGAACGCCTCGGAAGCTGTTGGACGCCTGGATGGGTCATCGTCGATCATACGTGTAATCAAAGGCGTTAAGAAGTAAAGGCTACGAGGAGACTGGGAATCCTTTAATATCAACGAGAAGGGGTAATAACCATAGCTTACCTTCAGATAGAAATCCCGCTGCAGAAATCTGCCAATGATGCATACGTCCAATTTGAATGGGTCATAAGGTTGATCGGGGATTGAAAGCTCGGGGACATCTCGCTCACGACCTTCGGCTCCAGTCACCAGTTTACGCTCTTCATAACTTGGGAACATGGTTGATAGACCAAAGTCGATAAAATAATATTTAACGTTGTGGGTACCTCGCGCATGAAGATCAACTTCCCGTCGACCATCTTCGGTCAAATGAGCATATTGGGGATGGGGGTGGGGAGGACTTTTAAACAGCGGCTCAGCCCTCATTACTATGTTAGCACCACCACAATCCCTACAGTCTGTTAGTTTGGAAAGTTCTCTACAATAAATAAACATACCGATGTGCGATGTTTAGGTGGTGCATGAAACTCAAGCCCTATTCAGTAATGTCAGAAAGCGGCACCATAACCAATTCAGGCGAACTAACCTCGAGCAACTGGTATACAAGCTCTGCCACTTCTCCGATCGTTTCAAACGGTACGATTGTTATGGAATGATATGTCTCCATTACTACGAATATCCAAGATTCACGTCCTGGGACGGGGAAAGATTCCAATGCGCAGGCGCAATGGTTACGCGGATCTGACCTTATACGCTCATTCGCTAGGTACTGAAGAATAGAGAGCTCCTCAGGAGCAGGTTGGGTGTCGAACGCTTTGATAATGACGCGCTTTCCATCCTTGAGGCATATTGCATCCATAATTTTAAAGGACTAGCACTTTACGTCAATAAATACTTTGGGGTTATTGACAAAAACATACCGCGAGGGTTAATGAGTCTTCACAGGCTCGGGGATTACGATTAGTACCTTCCCAAGATCTCACCCATCCAGGACGATAGCGGGGTCTCAGCTGATATCCTTTTTCAAGTAGATATGGTTGGTGTTGTACCCAGAGTTTCTCATTGGTAGCTAATTTCCAGAGGTCACCGTGGCCCGTTCTAGCAGCCTCGACGTAGACAGCTGCCTGTTCCTCGGTTAAGAATTCTGTGTGGCGGCCCACCATGCTTAGAAACACTATGAACGAGATGGCAGTTGGAAGATAAATTCAGTATAGAAAATCCCGCGAGATCCGGTACAAGAGACAAAACAACGTATAAGATCTGGAAAACAGACGTCAGTTAAGCATCCTTCACACCGTGTAGCACATGGTTTTTGTCATCACGTGATCCAAACATCAATCAAATTTGATATTCCAACCGATTTCATTGTGAGCCGGTTTTGGTAGCTATTGTTCATCCAGAATTGTTACAAACAACTAACGAAATGTGTTTCCAGTGCACCCCCCTCACAGACACTAAACCTTTGTCTTCTACAATACAAGTTATTCCTGTTAAGCGCATGTTGATTTTTAAGGCAGGTTTAACCGAAGCTAAGTATGGTTGAATTTCTGTCTTGGTCGCAACCCACGCAGGACATTTTTCGTTGACCTTTGTTTATTTTGATTGAAACGTATTGCATTTGCGTCTCCCTAGCCCGATATCAAGTGGCTTTTCTAAATGTAGGCGGAGACAAAGTTTCATCTCCTATTTGTGTGTAGATATGAGGCCTTTAAAAGCAACGAGATATCTCGTGTCTCTACTTACTAGACTCGCTCCCTTCCCTCTCACATAATCCAACTTTTCTAATATCTCATAAATGCCAGCTGACGTCATATCACTCATTGGTCTAACAGCAACCTTCGTTCCATGGCCAGTCACAATTGGTGGAGCCATCGCCAAAGGCTACACCAAAGACACAGCCGAGAAAAATCTTAATGATGCCGCCCAGAAATATGATCGGTTGAAGCAACTGCGTCAAGAAGTTAACCAGTATTTCACCGAGGATGAACGCGCCTACTTAGACACATCCATTGAGCGGTGTGTGCTACGGATTTAGGCTCTTGATACCACTGATTTTAGGCGACTTAGAATGACGTTCGAACTAATGGAGCTAGAAGCTACTTTGCTTACATTCAAAGATATCGCTTGCTGGCGAGTGTTTGAGTATCGCGACGGTTTGAAGAAATTCAACCATGATACTCGAGAATTTCTCACTGCACTCGTTGTTATTCATAAGGAAATCAAGGTGCACAATTCTAGATGACTAGTTTTAGTGGCTGAAGCTCACTGCATTGAATTGTGTGTACATGCAGGAACGCAGCACTCAAGGCCGGAATCGAGTCAAACCCCCAAGTGCTGGAAATACACCCAGTATAAAGGCGAGATTAAATTGTGCATGCATCCTAACCTATGGGTTTACATTATGATTAGGCTGACCACCCACAGTCCCTGACCCAGTCGACCCTGAACGCCCTTCTTAGCGGACAACCAGATTCAAATTTTATCCTAGCTAACAGTAAGGTTCTATCAATTCCAAGACAACTAGCTTTGACATTTTCCCAGATTCAAATGACCACGAGATTCACCGAGATATTAGGAATGTTGTAATGAAAGAGGGTAGGCCGACTCTCAATTCTGAATAACTTGTTCTTAGTAACTTCCTAACGCGAATACAACGAAAAGCCGTCTCGGCAATACGTTCACAGGAAGCCCCAAGTTCCCAGACTACGGTTACACGACAAACGCCTGCCGCAGCACCTATTGAACTCGCACTTCCTGATCTAGCAAAACGGCCAATTGTATTAAGGCGTTCGGCGGGTGAGCTATAAACGTTCTGAAATAATTTGGTGCAAGGGTTTTAACGTTGCACCCAGCACCTGGTACACGCTCCGGCTGGCACGTTGAGAACAAGTCTTCTATCGCTCTCACGAGCATTACTGATATTGAGATGAAGACACTTGGTGAAAAAATTGATTGCGACGTCGTATAGAAAGCATTTGTAACTTTTCACGTATTCGCATATATTTTGTGTTTATATTTTGTAGATTTATATGCCCTATTGGTTGTCTATGCGCAGCATCTATGTACAGCAGTCCCGTAGTAGTGTGTGGTTAGTGGCTCTTGACATTTATGAAATCTATTCGTTTTTGTACTCGATGGCCGTCACAAAACACTTAATGTTCCATATGCATCTATATTAGGGCTTCGGGTGCTCTGAGTGTTTTGAATTATCTCGTAATCTCCCCTTACATTCGATTGATATTGTTTCTAAACCTTTTTGAATACGAGTCCCCGCCGCTCCCCTTGAAGCCACATGCACATCTCCAATGAGTTAACTGCTCGCGCTACGTACGACGTCCACAACAGCTGGGTCTTTCCCTCTGCTGGTTCGCTGACGTCACGTGAGCGCATACATCGAGGTGAGTGCCACGACTATCTGTCGCTAGGGGCTGGTGGCTTGGGGGGCCCGATTCAGAAGTCGCGATAGATCGGTCGGACTGAGTACGAGTAGCTAGCCTGCTGACCCTAGACACTATTCTCAACAGACAACCGGCCTTGAAGTTAACAATCATTTTCGTAGATTCAAATAACCACGAGACTCATCGAAATATTAAGAAAGCTGTATTACAAGATAGGCTCATCTATTTCCGGTAATTCCGTGAGTTTTAGTTTTACTCAATGTCGGGTCATTCCATAACAACCACGCCACTCTATACTGTATAACTTTGCGGGTAATATTAAATTACATTTGTTTTTCCATCTAATACAATATCCAATCCGGATAGCTAATTTTATTCAGTCCCCCCGCTCACAATTCATCCTTAACCTTTTCGGTAGCTTCGGCGGCAGCCTCCTTGGCCTCTTCCTTCTTCTCCTCGAGGAATGCAGCGAGAATATTTGCCTTTCTCTTAATCTCGTCAAGCTTGGATTGCTGCTGGCCAGTAAGTAAAATAGTCATATTCAGAGTTGATCCACTCACAGCCATGGTGCGCTTGGTCAAAATTCCATTCAGACGCTTGGATTCCTTGGCGATCCACTCTTCGGCCCCCGATGCGAGCTTATCCATGACGCGCAGGTAATACGACGCGTTCTCCCCAGCAGCCTTGGCCTCGGTATAAATCAGCTCACGCGCAGCTTTGTCACCGGTATAGTAGCGTTGAGCGAGCGAGTCGAGAGTTGGAAGCCGACCGGCCTGCCACGACCAATCAGTAACACGTAGAAACATATAGTAAAACCACACGTACCAACTCGTTCAAGCCTCCGCCAACAGCGCGTTGAGTTCCACAGCGTTCGTTCAAAAACTTGACAAACTCAGCCTCGGAGCGACCAATTTCGTATGCGATGTCAGCTATCAGTGCCCGTCTTAGTCATTAGAAATCAGGCGATCATATATTAGTGACCTACACTTGTCTGAACCCCTGGGGAAGAACTTGATCGTTGGGTACGACCTGACGTTATACCGGGCAGCAATATCCTTGTTGACTGCAGCATCAGCATCCATTTGGGCAACAATGCACTTGGACTCGGGCTTGAACGTCCTGGCAATTTTTTCGAGAGTCGGTTTAAGGGATTTGCAATGACCACACCAGGGAGCAGTGAATGCTGTAATAGAATGAGCGATCGTAGCAAAGTAAGTTTTGGTTCGACGTACCAACCAGGACATCGTTGTCTGGATGCTAGAGTTGCGTGAGCTGCCAGAAAGCTTGAGAAAACGAAGAGGACACACCATGACCACTTCGTCGAAATCGCGGTAGGAAAGTTGAAGGGTCTCGGGTGGTGGTGGCGGCTTGATCTTGGACTTGACACCAGAATTCTTCTCGACACTAGAAGAGTGCTAAGCTTGCCATTTACCATTTGAGTGGGCAACACTCACAACGCAGCCAGATCATTAAGCTCACGACCACCTTCGTACGGCTCCGATTTTGTAGAATCATCGGGGCCGAACCACTTGAGTGCTGTGAAGGGTTAGTCAGCTACCATGCAGGTGATGCAAGGTACGTACTGGGGAACCCAGTGACACCGTGTTTTCCAGCAACATCCTTTGCCTCGCCGTCCGCATCGGCCTTGACAATGAGGACCTTGTCTTTGGCATGGCTAAACGCGTCGGCGAGTTGTCTAGTACACAAGCCATGAGTAATCAATCGCATTTGTCATTTGGACACGCACTCGTAGATTGGGGCTAGATTCTTGCAGTGTCCGCTAAATAAGGGTAAATCTATATTTCAACGCGTCTAATCTCCTATACCCACCACCAAGGTGCATAACTTAAAACCAAGTCAATGTCAAGTGATAGAAAATACAAGTCAAACGACTTACAATTCGACAAGGGCGGCCTTTCCCTGCCCAATGATCGAGTCAAAGTTCTTCGAGTTGACTTCAACTACATTCGACGCAAGAGCTGGAATGGCCCATGCAGCGGCAAGGATCCAAGTGACGGCGCGCATGTTGTCGTCGATGCGAGAAACTGACGTGGAGGTGCGTCCAATGCTGTATGGACCTTGATTAGTCAGCGTCCTCGGAACCGATTAGTTTAGGTAAGCGATTGCTACCTCCGAGATTACTCATCTTACTGCTGACTGAAATTTGTGTTCCTCCACCGGATGACTGATCGCCCGTCAAGTATATAACCGACCCGCCTCTGTGCCGACACTCTATCACTCCTAGATACCCTCACTTCATGGCTACCCATACTAAACCCCAACACGAGCAGGACCAAGAAGCCGATCAGCCCGAGTTTATCGACCAAAATGATGTTCTCACTGAAGTAGCCGACAATGCGGATGGAGATCACCCAATGGACGACGCCGATGATGACGCGCAAGATGAACCCGGAGATATTGTCTGGGAAGACAACTCGATTCAACAATTCACAGCTCACGGCGGCTCAGATGAGCCTAAATCCGTATTCACCATTGCAACCCATCCAACAGAACCCATCGCCGTCTCGGGTGGTGAAGATGATCTAGGATACATATGGGACACCCGCACTGGCGAGGTCTTGGTCAAGCTCACAGGCCATACCGATAGCGTCGCCGCGGTTGGGTTCAGCACCGACGGCCAAATGGTCGCAACTGGCGGGATGGACGGGCGCGTCCGACTTTGGCGTCACGTCGCTAAATCAGGAAACTGGCGCACTTGGGAGTTTATGACTGACGTGCAGGGTCCAGATGAAGTAGTTGTAAGTTCTCTTGCGCTCACCTAGTCTGCGTATCTAACTAGTGAACGCCAAAGTGGCTACGGTGGCACCCAACAGGCAATGTCCTCGCCGCAGGCTCAACCGATTCGACAGTCTGGGTCTGGAACTGTATGCACCTATTTTTTGCCCATTGCCTCAATTAACCATCCCGCTAGTCCCATCCGGAACACCCCTCCTTGTTCTATCCGCGCACGACTCCCCTCTGACCGCCGGAATCTGGACACCCAACGGCAAACGACTGCTCACTACGTCCGCCTCAGGCACCCTCATCTTCACGGACCCACGGACCCCAACCCCACTATTCAAACTCTCGCCTACAGACGCCCGTTTCGCACTCGAAGGGGGCATCACAAGCGTCGGCATAAACGGCGCTAGCACACTTGCGGTCGTAGGCGGTGCAGACGGCGGAGTCCGGGTGGTCCACTTGGGCAAGGGAGAAGTCGTTGGCGCGCTCCAGAGCCACGAGGAAGGCCAAAGCGTCGAATGCGTGGCGTTTGTGTACCCTACTGCATCTGGGAGCGCACCAGCCGCCTCGACTGGGACGAATCCCGTCACGGCGACCTCGACTGAGCTCGAGCTAGTCTTGACAGGGGGCACAGATGGAAAGATCCACGTTTCGGATTTGAACACGCGGCGGTTGAGGTCGACGCTTGTCGGACACGAAGACGCAATTACGTCCCTTACGGTGCACGATGGCGGGCGACTTGTTACTTCGTCGAGTGCGGACAAGACTCTGAGAACATGGGATGTTCGTTCAGGCGAATGCGTCAGGGTTCACAAGGGCCATACGGGGCCTATTTTGGGCGCCGCGGTTGGCAAAGGAGGAGAGCAAGGAAAGGAAGAAGTTGTACTCAGCGCAGGCGATGATGGTGTATGCTTGGTCTTTCCGAGCCGGTGATCTATTGTATATCTAGATGAGCTGTTAATTTTATTGAATGTAAACTGAACTTGTAAGGAGTCGATGGTTAGGTGACTGGAATACTAGGCTAGCCTGCATATATGCATTCAAACGGCTATTTGAGGTGATACAGTCATGTCCAAAACGGGATATTACTGGGAGCCACCGACAAACATAATTAACGCTGAAATTCTTACAGTTTGGATGACATTCCGTTATTGCATATCTTTAGCCACGAACTGCCAGATAGTAGGTTTTGCGTCGCCGAAATTTGGAGTGGGGTAATTAGAAATAACCTTATTCGAAGAAGCCGCTCAACCTGCACCGAGGGTGATGATCCGCCTCGAATGCGAGGCTGAATTCTGTAACGCAGAGGGAGCCAATGATAATCCATCCCGGTTGAATCTTCAACAAACGCGTACGGATCTCCTGAGCTGGGTGGATAAGTGGCGAAATTTGAAACTGGAGAATTTCGTGAGATTTCAAGTTTCACGGGGTGGTTAACATGTTCATCACGCATTGATTAGGTGTGCCCGAAGAAGCGAGTTATATTATGCGCGGTATGTATCTAGGTCTATGATGCGTAGATATCGTGACACATGACGTTCAATCCCTAGCAATACATTTAAAGGCTGAGCCCAACCAAACCGAGAACGTTGATGCAAAGCCCAAGGTGCACCGATGCAAACACAGACACCCCAAGCTTCACAACACTGTAATATCACATCAGTACTGGTACCAGCACCAGGCAGTTTCATGACTTACATCTCAGCAACGAGCTTGACGATACCCTCAACGCAGACACCAAGGTTCACGAGGAGGAGCTGCAAGCAGATATCGATCTTGGCGAGCAGCGTAAGGACAACAAGCACACCGAATTTGGCCACGATGCTGACACAGACTTGCACGATGGCCTAATACAGCCTAGGTGAGCACCAGTGAGTCGATAATAGAGTCTAATCACTAACCGTGACGATGGCAGCAACCTTGAGGACAAGGTCAGCCTTGACGGATGCATCGATGTCGATGTTGGCTCCAACTGCGACAATGGCCTTGGCGCATACAGTCACATCTGCCACGAGCACATCGACCTTCGCAGCAAGGTCAACCACAACGTCGGCAGCAACTTGGTGGAATTATTAGTTGAGGAAACTAGGTGGTAGGTGGGAGGAAGACATACGAATTGCCTTGACATCCAGGTCAACTTTGGCTTGAAGGCCGACAATTAGGTCGACTAAGTCATTGCTTGGACCGGCACCGCGAGCGGCAAGGGCTTTGGATTCGGTGGGGAGGGCATAAGTGAGAAGTCCGAAGGAGAGGACGAAGAAGAGGATGCTTGTGAGGCGGCTGAAAGCGAGCATTCTGTTAAGAGAGTTAGAAAAGAATGTGGGTGGAAGGGACAGAAGATGAGCAGCTGTAGAGCGATGGGGAGAGGCGAGCTTGAAGGGTGACTTTATATGTGTCTGAAAATTGTAGGTGAACTATTGTCGGAATCTGGAGTGCGAAGGAAGCATTGATGACACACTTCTCGTCGACCTCCGGATTCGCAGGAATTTCAAAAGAATTGAGGCGGGACATCTGAAACTCCTCCATCCTAGGGATTCAAGGGATAGTTAGAATGGGTGTATGAATGGCCTCGGAACAGAAGTCTATAAATGAAATTTATGTGTCTGTACAAGCGTTCAAAGTTCTTCGAATTTATCTACGACATCCATGCGTTTGGCCACACTAACTTTCGATGAATCTCCGATGATTCGCAACCGCAGCTCATTTCAGCATTAAGATCGCATTTACCCGCCCATTTCAACTATTCAGAGCCGAGGTTGAAGAAACTATGGAAGACGTGTGTTGGTCATGTATCTGGTGAGCCGCTAACAGGGTGAACGCCCCCTAGAAGCTTCTAATATAATTCAATTCATTATTATCTCGTTGTGTACAAAGGTTGGTAGCGCATTATCTCAGCTGGTCGAAATCATCAGAGTAATGACACCCAATAAATTAATGGAAAGAAACATATAGAACCATTCGTACACGTTTAGTTACATGCAAGATATAGCCAGGCATCGCATAGCGAATCGTTAATTTTAAAGAATCTAAAGCTGCTCTTTACGCTTGGAATACTTTATGTAGAAGGTCTGATCTTTAGGGCGAGCCTGCGAGCAGTTGATATTCGCTTAGCTTCAGCTTGGGTACGAACGATAGAATTCTCACCTGATAGATGTTGTTCTTGTCTGGTACAGTCACTGATGGGTCTGGCTTCTTGCCATGAGTATCAATGATCTCGTATGAATACTACGTATATAGTAGTATGATAGAGGTCATAATGTGCCATCCAATGCATTAATATTATAAATCACAACATTGTGTTTACTTACCGAAGTCAAGAACATTGTCACCATAGCTTTGATCTCAAACTGAGCAAAACGTCGGCCCAAGCAAGGATGGCGACCAGTACCTAAAGATTTCCGGTTTGAGGCCAATGTTAACGTTATTCCAAGAATGGGAAATATCCGCTTACCCCATCCGAGGTATGCGTGGGCCTGAGACTTGTCCTGACCAGCAGCATATCGACCTGGATCAAATCTAAGAATGTAAAGTTACTTGATTGTATGCGAAGATATGTATTAGAATTAATTAACTTACTTGCTTGGGTTGGGGTATATATTGGGATCATTGTGAGTCTCCCCAATCAGGTAGACTAGGAACGAGCTGAAATATGTGTCAGCCAACTTGGTAAATTAGTTCAACTATCCATAATTACCCATTGGGAATGGTCTTCTCTCCAACTTTGATGTCTCCCCTAACGACTCGTCGCAAAGCCGGACTAGAAAGAATCAAGCTAAAATTGATATTAGCGCTGGCTTTATTTGCTGGACTATTATTGGCTCACCGGATTGTCTCGCGTAAACACACCTAAATGTTTTATTTAGTTTAGACGCATTTCATCCTATCCTAAGCGTTCGACTCACCTCAAGGGCTGGCATCTCGCTCTCCCATGCCTGGGGTGGGATCTTAGAGCAGCGCTCTGCTACGGAGCCTTGTTCCTCAGAGGGTGCATGCTTCTCTAACACGGTCCGAATTTCCTCTACGACCTTATCGCGCCATGCGGGTTCTTGATCGAGGAATATGAACATCCATGCGCTCATCAGACCACTGTTAACACTTCCGGCAAACAATGTCGCCATAATAAACTTTTGTAATAGAATCAATATCTAGCTCGTGCAGGACCAAGTCATACCCACCTCAATTATGCTTAGGGTCGTCTCGCCCATATCCAAAAGGACTTGCAAGGCGTCTTCCTCCCGGCGACCCTTGTTTCTGCGTTCATTGATAATATCATCAAACAACTTGTAGCTTCGCGTGATTGAAGATAAGCCCTAGTGGTACTTTATGGGACCAAAAATCGTGCCACTCACATTTCACCGGTTGCAGCCATTTTCTGTTTGCGAGCGTCAGACGGCAGCCAGGGGAGCAGCAAACTTGTAGGGGTGGTACCCTTTTCGACGCGCCAGTACAGTTTTTCTAATTCCTTGCATTTCTCCACTGAATCTGCGATTTCTCGAGCGCCGGTGGTACGAATCGTGAGCTGAAAGACGATCGAGTACATCACATCAAACGGATCAAACTGGCCGCTCTCGCCCCAACTATGCATATTTCGCTCGATGTCGGACATAAAAGTCGGGGTAACTGGGATGTGTATTGGGATTGAAACTTCTGGATATTAGAATGAAGGGCTTACTTTGGGCAAGGCGATCCATACGAAGGAGAGGGCTCAAACGGCGGATGAAAGCGGCTAGCTGCTCTTGGTCATTTTGCTCGGTCTCCTCGGGGACAATATCTTTGGCGTTCGGAGACTGTTACCAAGTGAGTGATGAGCCAATATTTCATTGCAATGAATAACCACGCCTTACACCACCCATCAAGAGGCGATATCTACTGTTGGTTAATAATCGGACATAGGTATAAGTGCAACTGAGGACCTTACCCTTCTGTAAAGTTGAGATCCTTTCGGTCAAAAAAGACCTTTCGGGCCTCCTCCCCCTTCATGGCTACAACTTTGTGCTAATAAGTAATGAAGTATTAACAGCAACTTTATTGTATATATCGGTTACCTTGTCCATACCTGGAGTATATTGAATCCAAACACGGACTCATGAGGAAGCTTGCTGAATCCTTCCTTTACAAAGTCTAACAGACCAGGAAATAACAAACTAGCATCTACTCCAGATCTCGAGAAGTAAATGGCATTTACCATGGCGTCTGAAACGTATTCTTACATTTAGTGACATTCGTTACCCACATCTAACAAACGCATAAGCTCACCTCGTGAAAAATTCCCACTGGCCGATAAGAGGCCAGCCCCGTATCTGTTTGATGCTACTGTGATCTGACCTGAGTAGATACCACAACAATCCGGCAGTGGCAGCAGCAGCTGTTGTGCCAGCTGCAAGCTTGTTATTTGCCACGACAGTGCCCACATCGATGGGCTTGGTGCCCAAATTCAGCTCGAAGGGGAAGGGGGAACTGGAGTTCATGGCGGGGAAAGTTGGTTTGGGGGTGGCAATCCTCAAGACTTAAAGGCAGAATGACTTTATACTGGATCCACCTTCCATACCACCATCTGGGAAACAGGACATGAAAAGTGTATTGAAGATCAGATGGTCGTCCAGAAGTTGAGCAAAAGTGCATACATACTATGTGATCGTGACGGGCCCTAGCCGTAAATTGCACTGGCCGAGGAGACCTTCATCAATAAGCCTCTTCTCGGCGCGTATATCATATCCTTGTGACCAATCATCGATGGCTTGAGAGGAAATACCATGGTGATTCTCTGTCGCTCGAACGACCTACAGCAAGAAGATCACTCTGAACATGTTATTGTGTTGGCAAAGTTTCCAAATGGGTTCCTCCGCCATTCATTGATGTGCCAGTGGCAGTGCGGTGGACTCACGCCGAAGACACTGCAATTGAGCTGCGGTCAGAAAACAGCTCATGTAATTTAATCTCTGCGCTTAACTAACGCGCGCCGACGTGTAACATGATGGGACCTGGTATCATACGGTGTGGTACCATAAAAATCTCGTCTCATTTTTCAATAACTGTGTGCTGTTTTGATGGAACATTGGTGTGAGTGTCTATATATGACATAAGAGCGAGGCTAAAAATTGAACACACTAGTTCCATACTGAAGCTGCCTTGTCCAGCTAGGAATACAGTGGTCAATCAGGGCTGGAGTTGACCAAGGGATGTAAATTACAAGAAAGATCTGTAAAAGCAAAATAAATATGTAAATATCAATGGAACGCTTTTAGAGTAAATGTTTAACACGGTAGATTTGAACATAGCAAACAGGCACACAGCGATGATCGCAGTAAAGTGATGTATTCGCAAGATTGAGTAATCGATAAAACAATTAAATAACAAGTCGCTGTATCAACAGACGACTGCATACAATGGATTTTATACCCATAACTAGAATGTAAAGAAAACTACACACAGCGCATACACGGTTGTGCATTGAGCTGCATGGGAAACAAGAGACATGCGAGGGGAAACAAGAGGATGTACAGGATTCGCGAATGCAAACGATCGGCAAGGAACGGCCGAATTCAACAAGATCTTTGAATTCCGTAACAGGGCTAAAAATAGTGATGTTTACATGTCAATACCTCCTGCGATGGAGCCTGCATATATGCATACATGGTAGACATGGAATGAATTCCAAACCTATGGCATATTGTAATGCCAATCGGCCTTTTTCATGTGCAAGGATCCGGATTGTATGCGT
Organism: Ceratobasidium theobromae; assembly: GCA_037974915.1. NCBI lineage: Eukaryota > Fungi > Basidiomycota > Agaricomycetes > Cantharellales > Ceratobasidiaceae > Ceratobasidium > Ceratobasidium theobromae. Next base: position 31,352 of record JBBBZN010000050.1, read on the forward strand.
AATGCGTATGTGATGACCTAATTTCAAAGAATCTGTGGCTAATGGGCTCATGCCCAATTAGTGCACCTTCAGGAACATTAAAGTCACGCATACATGCTCGGAATGGAGATCTAAGGACAAATTCATAGAGCTACTGGCTCAATTGTATTTGATTCCCAAGGCTCAATATAATTTCGGATGATGGACCCCAAGTTGTGCACTCAATAACGCTACCGTGACCTATCTTACCATTATAGATAGGTATTGATGGCAAAATATTGGAATATGGATCACTGACTAGTATTCAACTAATGAAATCGAGAAAACTGATCATCGAAGATATCTTGAAGTTGAGGCTAGATCGGACGTGAGCACAATCCTAAGGTATACGCGTACTATAGAGTCGGGACTCACTACAAACTGAGACTCCCTTTCATCGACTGTCATTCCTCTGACTTTACCTCTCCGGCTTGCCGGGTGTCTGCCGCCCGGCGAAGGCTGATTCGCAAGCCATATAGCCTCACCTTTTCCCGCACTCCATACACTTGCGGTGCTCTCTCGCCGCCGGCTTAGCGAGATCGGTGTTCGCATTTCAGTCAGTTCATCATCTTCACCTGATTGTTGTGGCCCGGGATGTGGAGCTGGGTCCAGTGTGATGGTGGCATCGAGATCAAACGATAGACGACGATCAAAAGCGGACGAAGTATCGTCGGTACCAGTACTGGGAAGGTCGATGCTTTCTTGTGCAGGTGAATTGGTGAGACGCCCTGGGCCGTCTGTCGGAACGTCATCGAATATTCGAGACATATCAACTTCAAATTAATTATGGTGACGTTCTGGTAGTTTATGCGCTCCAAGGTCGGTCCACCGACGTTCGCACTCGTTGGGGCATAAAGTAGTCCAACAAAAGTAGGAAGTTACTGGACTTGCAGTAGACGTATGAAGGCAGGTAGGGCAGGGTAAACGCTAGGCGGCGGGAACTACAGACACAGCGGGCACGATTGCGTCAAAATACGTCATTTAGGAACTTATCTGTCATTTGGGATGTATTGAATCTCTATGGCGCGGAGCAAGAACGCCAAATTTCCAGAAGTTATCGACTCGAGTAGTGCAATGATGAGCATGCGATGCGACCAGCTGACTATTCAGCGCTAGACTTTTATTTCTGGCGCAGCGATATCCATATTAATCAACTAGTTCATATGGTGACTATTCAGGGAAGTTGTTTGAGACAAATGATTTGCTTAGAGTGGAGTTTTGCAGCCCGAAGATGCTACAACAATGAAATATTTTACAGCTGGATTTGCTTTGTTTTGACTACTGAGCAGATTTTTTAGTTGACAGGCACACCGCCGCGAAAGGGTCATACCCCGACGGTGCCCGACCCTGCATGACTTTATTGGGGCGAACTTTGTTTGGAATCAATTGATGGCACAGCATTCGACGGGTTCCAAGTTCACAAGATGGCTAAGATGAGATGCACTCATCAGCAGAGCCAGATACACCAATTAAATACTAACATTTCGAAGCAAAGACATTTATCATATCCTACATTCCGTACACATCACAGCAACTGCTTTCAACGCTCTCACCAGCGATTCACACATATAGCCACCTGCCCGCGTTCTCAGCCCACGTACCCAGCTCTCCAGCTCCAGCTTTGCCAAACGTCTCCGCCATTTGTTTAGTTTGCTCAGCCGGCGAAGACCCACCCTCTGGGATGTGCGGGTGGAATACACCCAAACCAGACCCACCGACAGCCGTGCTGTAGGGCACAAATCCAGCTTCTCGCAGTTCGGAAAGTAAAAACTCCATCTTGGTGTCTGAAAAGTCTAGAAATATCGCGCATATATGCATCAGTATTATGGCGATTCGCAACTAAACCCACCATCCGGAATGAGCGTGACTGCACAGCCACCGCCACCAGCCCCAGTCAACTTGGTGTGCAAGCCGAATTCAGGTTTCCCAGTGATGACCTTAATTTGTTCCAGCACTGGGTGCGACACGCCAAGTGTTATCAAGTGAGCGTGGTTCTCATCTATCAGAGCCTGGCAAGCATTGTCGGTACAATTATTGTGCAGATAAATATTGGAGGCATACCTCCAGCCCAGACAGCATCTTGCTTCGGTCAAGGTCAGGGTCGGCCAATGCGCGCTGGGCCTCATCGCTGATCGACTGAATCCGGTTTAAAATATTGCCTACCAATTCTGGTTGCTCAGCTTTCATCTTTCCAACTCCAGCAACGAGCTTCTTTGTGTCGCGGGGAACTTTAGAGTCAGTCAACAAGAACCTGATACTCTTGAACCTGCGCCGCCGAATGACTCAACACAACACTTGCCACATATACCCAAGGAACTCACGCGGGAATTAGTTCCACACCACGTCGCTCGCCAAACCCGTCCCGTGTAAACCCTAATCCCCCACCAAAAACAGCGACAGTGTTGTCCACGCCGCTCGGATTCCCGTGGAGCACCGTCTCGGCGACAAACGCCCATGCATTAGCCTCGGTCGCGAAACTCTTGGGAAGAGCGCGCCGACCCCCGTGAGAAATGTGCATGTGTTCAGATGTGGTAGGTGCAGGTTCGGCAGGGAGAGCAAGGCGAGAATAGAGTAGTAGCAAAGCCGTAGCGACGACCGAACTGAATGACGCCGAGGAGCCCAATCCTGCGCCAATTGGAAGTGCCGAACGAGTGGTAATATTGAAAGTTGGTCTGTTCAAGTTATCAGGTAACCAATGAGAAAATAATAAGGGGCGAGAACTCGCCTAACATCACCTGGCGCCATTGCCATGTACAAGTACAAAAATGCTAGTGAGGCGTTCCTGACGCGCCCTTGCAGGCCTTGGGAATCTAGTAGAATGTCGAGTACCGCGGCGAGCTTAGCGTCTAGGACGAATGGACCCGCTGCGCGGGCAAGGGGACCAACGGGCGTGGTTGCCTCCCAAGGGAGAGCGTCTACATCCCATGAGATGGTTGGTGCGCCCTCGAGATCAGACAGAGTGAGAGAGATGGTATGTGAAGATGGAGGAAGTGGCGTCGACAGAGCATAACACCGGAGGTCGACAGAAGCTGCTATTGCAGTCTGCGTGGGCGGTTAGCGTGGTTATTGTCCCAACATAGAGATCGGACAGGGTCCGGAAATTGGAAATGACCATATATTTACGTAACCAAATGAAAGGGCGAAATCGAGATTTGTGGCATGAGTAAATCGGTATGCCGGAAATATATGACGCACTTACCACCCCATGTACAACTGCGTGCTCACCAAACAAAATAACCTTTCCCGGCGCACTAACCAACCACGGCCGCTCTCCCTGGTTCTCTTTGCCCTCGCCCAGTCCCACCGCTTCGACCGCCTGCCCGAGCTTCTCGACCGCACGCCCAATAATGCCCTTTTCCCCTCGGCGTACACGGATATAGTTCCCCGCGCCGTCTACAATGATTGCACCAGCCTCGAGCAACGCCTCACTCAAATCGTCGATCAAATCCGTCGCGTCTTCGATCCCCACACAGAGCCTAATCAAGTCTTCGGGAAGTCCACGGGCGGCACGCGTTGCAGAGTCGATAGACGCATGAGACATCAAACACGGCATACTAATTAGGGAGTTGACGGCACCAAAGCTAACCGAAATGCCCCACAACCGCGTTGCGCCAACGATACGTTCGCTTAAAGCCTTGTCGCCCGTGACGAAGCTCAATACCGCGCCTGGGCCGGCTGCGAGTTTTTCGTGGACAATACGACCGGGATGGTCTGTCAGACCGGGATAGAAAACTTGGAAGCCGAGACGATGGAGGTGAGACGCGACGAGCCGGGCGGTGGCCTGTTGTCTGTCCATGCGAATGGCAAGCGTTTTGATGCCTCTGAGAAGGAGGAACGAGTCCACGGGGGCGAGGCCATTGCCGACCGAGTTTATTGTAAATGCAATTTGTTTCGCAATATCATCCCTGTTGCAAACAATAACGCCTGCCATCAGATCGTGATGACCTGATAGATACTTGGTGCCACTGTCATAGACAATGTGCGCCCCATGCTCAAGTGGACGTTGCAAATATGGACTCATCATGGTATTGTCCACCACAACGAGCGCGTTGGGGTTTCCTGCAGTGACGATCGCAGCGAGATGGGCCAAGTCGGCAATTTTCAATAGAGGATTCGTTGGCGACTCGAGTAAAACTAGTGCAGTCTTGTCCGACAAAACAGGGCGAAGCGACTCAGTATCGGTGGTGTCAATATGGTGAACAGTGACTCCACTGTGTGTTTTGAGATAGTTGAGTAGCCGGTTGGTTCCGCCGTAAAGGTCGTCGCCTGCAATAACCTCGTCCCCCGGCTTAAGGATCCTGGTAATAATATCCAACGCGGCCATTCCAGATGAGACCGCAAATGCGTGTCGTGCAGCCGAGATCTTTGCAAGATGATGTTCCAAATGACTACGCGTCGGGTTTCCGCTGCGCGTATAATCGTATGCGCCGCCCATCCCTTTGAACGTCGCGGTCTGGTATATCGGCACTGAGCTCGACCCATATTGGTCTTTTTGGTCAGGATTCTCGACTGTTGCGCATTGGGTTGAAAAGTGATATTGACGCCGGCGAACAGAGGGAGATTCTGGAACGGGTGTCTCGAGCGTGTATGGCGGAGACGAGGTCATCGTTGCACAAAATAACCTTTCGACGGCGCATGGTGTTAAAGAATGGCGTGACCGTCAGTGGCTGTGGGATGACAAAGCTGCTGATTAAGGCGGCGCTCTTACCACCAGACTCGCGGGTTCGTGACTATATGCGGATAAATCTTGGGATATCCTCAATAAATTATATCCTAGTCTCAAATAAAAAGGCACACCGGGTGATAAACCTATTTTTCCTGCAGTAGAGATTGAGGTGAAACCATATAATAGTGAATGGAACGGTGCTACAACAAGACTACTTTCTTCAGCCATTTACACAAAACCTCTGCTTGCCTCGTTAACGCTTAAATCTTCAACTCGAACTTTCCAAATTCCCGTACCAATTGCGTCAACTGCACTACTGACAAGGGTCCGTTCTGTGAAATGTGCGGGTAGAATATGTCCTGGTCAGACTCGCTCACAACCGTACTATAGGGGATAAAATTAGCCCCAGAGCTATTCAGAAAGAGAATATTGCGCGTACATCTAAGATTGGTCGTAGTATTGCTCCTGAATTGGTATCAGCTAGGGAGCTTCTCATGAGCATGAGTTATGCGAACGGGCATGGAATAGTATTTGAACATGCATATCATGAGATGCTTGGAAGCCCAAACGGTAGAGATGTAACAGGGGGAGTCGCGCAGTGGTCTGTCACACATTGAGTCGGCAAGTGATATTGGCGCTAATGAATAGTGCGTGACTCAAGAACTAGCGCCTTGAATGGATGTGGCGGGAAGGAGATCTTCGTTACGGGTAATGGACTTTTACTGATTACATTAAGCACGGTATGACCACCAGCGTGGATATGGAGAAATAACCTAGCCGCTGACTCAGACCGGCACCTTATTACTCTCGGAGAATCGCTGGCATGATATACTGTAAGTGTTCAGTTCTTCATGTCCCTATCCTTCACTTCATCGATGAAATATACCCAAAGGAGTGAGTTAAATTATGCGCGGTATGTATCTAGGTCTATGATGCATAGATATCGTGACACATGACGTTCAATCCCTAGCAATACATTTAAAGGCCGAGTCCAACCAAACCGAGAACGTTGATGCAAAGCCCGAGGTGCACCGATGCAAACACAGACACCCCAAGCTTCACAACACTGCAATATCACATCAGTACTGGTACCAGCACCAGGCAGTTTCATGACTTACATCTCAGCAACGAGCTTGACGATACCCTCAACGCAGACACCAAGGTTCACGAGGAGGAGCTGCAAGCAGATATCGATCTTGGCGAGCAGCGTAAGGACAACAAGCACACCGAATTTGGCCACGATGCTGACACAGACTTGCACGATGGCCTAATACAGCCTAGGTGAGCACCAGTGAGTCGATAATAGAGTCTAATCACTAACCGTGACGATGGCAGCAACCTTGAGGACAAGGTCAGCCTTGACGGATGCATCGATGTCGATGTTGGCTCCAACTGCGACAATGGCCTTGGCGCATACAGTCACATCTGCCACGAGCACATCGACCTTCGCAGCAAGGTCAACCACAGCGTCGACAGCAACTTGATGGAATTGTTAGTTGAGGAAACTAGGTGGTAGGTGGGAGGAAGACATACGAATTGCCTTGACATTCAGGTCAACTTTGGCTTGGAGGTCGACGATCAGGTTGACCAAGTCATTGCTTGGGCCGGTACCGCGAGCGGCAAGGGCTTTGGATTCGGTGGGGAGGGCATAAGTGAGAAGTCCGAAGGAGAGGACGAAGAAGAGGATGCTTGTGAGGCGGCTGAAAGCGAGCATTTTGTTAGGGGGTTTAGAAAAGAATGTGGGTGGAAGGGACAGAAGATGAATAGCTGTAGAGCGATGGGGAGAGGCGAGCTTGAAGGGTGACTTTATGTGTCTGAAAATTGTAGGTGAACTATTGTCGGAATCTGGAGTGTGAAGGAAGCATTGATGACACACTTCTCGTCGACCTTCGGCTTCGCAAGAATTTCAAAAGAATTGCGGCAGGACATCTGAAACTCCTCCATCCTAGGGGTTGAAGGGATAGTTAGAATGGGTGTATGAATGGCCTCGGAACAGAAACCCATAAATGAAATTTATGTGTCTGTACAAGCGTTCAAAGTTCTTCGAATTTATCTACGACATCCATGTGTTTGACCACACTAACTTTTGATTGACCTCTGATGATTTACAACTGAAGCCCACTTTATTATTAGGATCACATTCATCCACTCATATGATCATTTCAACTATTCAGAACTGGAGTCGAGTAAACCATGGAAGGCGTGTTGGTCAGAATCCTGTCTTCCAGTGAAATAATTATAACCACTCGTGTTCACATAGCGCCCTTTCGGCCCGGGAAAGTGCGAGTGACGCCTGCTTCGATGATTTTTCCATCCTCAGCTACGTGAATCAGATCTGCGCCCTGGATAGTCTATTAATGGTGAGCGACCTAGGTCGTTGTAGTCCTTTAACCGCCTGTTCAAGCGTCAACGTCCATATGGGGTCGGAATGAAGTCAGAAAAATGGGACTTATGCAATATAAATCCTCTAGCAACCGGGTTAAGCCTAATGAATTTTAAAATACGGCATCATGACCAACTTCCAAAATTGCAATTGGTCAAACGACCTTGACTCAATCCGCGAGAAATTTAATTTACGTATACGCGTAATTACCAGACACGCCCGATCGAAAGACCACAGTGTATCGCCAATGAAGGTGAGTTCCGACTGGTACTGAAATCATAAGGGCAAATGCCAGCAAAAGTAATCGCAATGTATAAGATGAGCAACTTTTTCCCAGTTATTTACAATAACCAGCCCCGACTTGCATTCTCGGCCCATATTCCCGCCCTGTAACATTTATGTCTAAGCGGCCTAGCATTTTGACTCTTGCTGTAAAGTCCGCAACTCAAATACACTGGTATTTCGGGCATGGTAATAGGGTTTCTTTAGGAAGCTTAAGAACTAGCCAAAACAAATGGTAATGAACAAGATAATTAGAGACCCCCTTTGCACACGCTCGTACACATAAACACAGTGAACATTGAAATCCAAGTATTTTAAATCACTCAAGGGCGGAATTGCACTACGAATATGAAACAAATACAACCTGATTATTTAGCATATACCCGATAATAGTATGCCACAGCGACTCACCACAGGGCCAATAAATAATTACTCAGACCTTTCATCTTTGGGGGTCTGGGGTTCAACTACAATCTTCCATCCATCCGCCTTAGGCTCAACACGCATCAAACGCTTGTCCGTTGGCCAGCCGGAGGAACCCCTTGGCGCATCGTTCGTGTCCAAATCGAATGCCGCCATGCCCGTGTCGCCAATAAGTGGGTGTTGCGATCGGGATTGAACTGCTATGAAGATAACGCCTGCAATAGTAACAGAAATCTGCAAGGCAAGCCACGCATACATTCGTCGGAGGTCAACCCGAGCTTGCAAAGATGATAACGCGGGAGAATAATTGGTATAGTATGGCTCTGCTAGGAACACCCCAGTCTCCATCATAGCAGTCCAAGCTCCCGAATATGCCCGGAGGAGCACTTCGGCGATATAGTCTTCGATGTTATCCAAGACCGAGCTCAAGGGTAAGGAAGAGTTCAACATATGGAGGTAATTCGTAACGTTCCCCATTATGGGTGCTGCCATGAATTTGACGAGATCGGGCTGTGGCGCTATTACGCTGTTGTTCTGCACGGTGGAAAGCGACGAGAGCGGACAGTTTTGACACTCGCCCGCAGCCATATGATAGGTAACTCGAGCAAACGCAAGACACCTGGCGCTGTCCCAATAAAAGCTAGCATTTGAGGGAAACCTTGACGCCATTGGATTGTTGGCCGTACAAGTGTCAATAGAAACTGCCAAGTTGGTCGTAGAAACATGAGTCACCACGATGCGTGTCCTAGTCAGAACCAGTGAAGACAAGTCATCCGCCGTAATATTAGCGGACTCGGGGTAGAGGATAAAGGTATTTAAATGTGTAAAAAGAAACTTATAGTCCTTTTCAGATGTGAAATTCAATGACTCGAAGAGTGATACCACCTCGGTATGATCAGTAAGCCACTCGATGTTGCTGACCCAGAAAATTGGGATTGTTACGTTGGAGATGATAGTACCAATGCTAAGCTGGGGTGCGCTCGGAAGGACGCGTTTGAATGCCCCCTTCTCAATTGTTTGGTTCCAAGCCATGCTGGAAAACCCTGCAGCCTGGATCAAAAGTACATCTTGGTACCAGTCGACCCACTCCAGGAAGCCAGAATCTATAAACCTACTTCCTATCGATGGGTCTAGTCCAATTACCGAAAGGTTCATGGGAACATCATGCGAGAACTTGGCCAACATACTTGAAGGCGCCCAGGATATCGCACCTGTCAGAAGAGGTGAGGAGTATTGTGGGAAGAGGGTGATGAGTAGAAGGAGCCCGATGAATGACAAGAAACCGTATCGGAAGTACGAAGTTGGGTAAATGACCCCAGAGCCAGTTATCCACTCGAGATCTCGGCGTTCTAGCCCTGTCTTCTCCATAATCAAAAATGAGCTGCGCCAGTATAATGCAGTCGCCCAGCCCAAAGTGGCCCAATTGAGGACGACGATTGTGGCTGAAACAATAGTTGTGATATCGGATTGTAGTGGAATATATCGGTCTGTTGGAGCCTGTGTTCCATCTGCAAGCTTTGCCAGTGGCCTTCGCTCGTCAATAAAGAATTGATTGCCGTTAATGTAGAATAGGATGAGGACTGTGATGAGGATGGTAACGAGGAAATGGATGGCGAGAGGTTGAATTGTCTTGAGCCAATCTGTAAATGTGCCTCGAGTCTCGCAGACCAGTGCATGTGCGGGCTTGTTGGCGGGTGGTTTATTGGTGGGAATTGTAGTTGCATTCATTGCCTCCAAGTCTGAATGGACCAGAGGGACAGGAGTGTACTCGGGCCGAGAGGGGGGAAGTGTTGAAATCTTCATCTCCATTAAGTACAAATCTGTAGCTAGTACACTTCAATGCTAATGCTGGAAAAGTGTTGTGGACGGGTGAAGCGTCAAGGTTGGCGTATGTATGTTGGGGGCAAGGACGATTGAACATCGTCGGGCTATCGCATATATGGTGAGATCTCACCACCAAATCAGTGGTTAATCAGATGTCTCCAACGCTGGGAAAATTCCAACAAATGTTGCATTGCCGCACATATAGTCATGCACTTCCTAATATCTTGGCTGCTGGCAGATGGTAGAATTAGGAAGGTCGCCAATGATGGGAGGGTCATTTTGGGGAGAAAAGTTGCCACCCACATATGTATACAGGCTTGTTGATGTGTATTTGGCCTATCTTACCCGATCGCGAGGATCATGGGTTACACCATGTGCTCACACTCGTCTCGCACGGTGATCCCATATTCTGACCCTAATGTGTACTTCTTGCAGCCCCGGCCCAGTCGCCTTCTTGGACGTATCGGGGTTAAATCAGCCCGGTACCAAATGGGCCACAGATCGATGCCGTCACCTGTATTTGGGGAGGCGAACTTCCAGGCAAATCTAACCGTCCGGGGGCAGCTAGGGGAGCAATTGTCCGGGGTGCCCTTTAGTGCAAGTTGATGAATTTGCTTCGCCACTGTTAGTACTGACAGCTTTTGATTTAAATTATCCATTGGATAAATGAAAATATACACATAATGCATAGTAAATGTGATATTATTATAGGTTTGATTGAGACAGACACTAAAGCATATGTATTGTTGTAATTTAGTATCTATATCTATGGGGCAATGTAAAATATATAGAAGGGCTATATAAGTTAGAGATATCGATTCAAAGAGTGGCGCATATACATGGGGGTGATGTTTATTGCCAGAGGTACCGGTATTATCGACATTAAGTGGTATGCTTTGGTTGCACGCGGCGCATAGTAGCGAAACTGAAAATGACTTGCCAGCCAAGCCATCTGCACACTCGAGAAAGCTCAACCCGAGCATACAAGCATAGTACCACGGAAGAATAATTGGCACTGCGTGAACCACCTCCGTTGACTGGACCTTCCACCAGGTCCATAACCCTAAATAGGATCGGGAGAAAACTTCCGTACTATAGGTACACCTCATGCAGTTCAGTTGAGATCGTTGAGTGATAACAAATTTATCAATTACATCATCCGATAATACAAGTACAGTACACTAATGCCATATCGTGAAAAGGCCCGATTTAGCATGCAATCGACAACGCCACCATGAAATGGTGTCTCACCAATCAAAACTACTCCGACAATTCATCCTTCGACGACTTAGACTCAACAATAACTTTCCACCCATCCCCCTTGGGCGTCACCCGCATCAGGCGCCTATCTGCCGTTCGGCCGGACGAAGTTCTTGGCGCGTCGTTCGTATCCAAATCGAACCCTATCATGCCCGTGCTGCCGATTAATGGGTGTTGCGATCGGGATTGAACAGCTAGGAAGATAATTCCAGCAAGAGTTATGCAAAGTTGCAAGGCGAACCATGCATACACTCGTCGAAGATCGACCCGAGCTTGCAAGGATGGCAGGGCGGGAGAATAATTGGTGTCGAGCTGGTAACCTTGGCTTATCGCCTCTACCAATGCACTCCACGCCCCCGAATACGACCGAGAGAGTACCTCTGTGACGTAATCGTCGATGTTGCCCAAGGCAGAGGGCATAGAAGAGTTTAACAGATGCAGGCTGGTTGTAACGTTCCCCATCAAGCGCGCCGCCATGAACTTGGTCGTATCGTGTTCTGGTTCGACTGTACTGCTGTTCCGCAAAGTGGAAAAGGACGAAAGTAGGCAATTTTGACATTTGCCAGCAGCCATGTTGTAGGTGACTCGAGCAAATGCAAGACAGGACCCGGCTTCCTTAAACCAATAATAGTTGGTATTGGAAGGAAACCTTGATGCTAGTGTATCGTTGGCTGGACATCTTGGTGCACTTTTCGCATCATAAAAAGCACGAATGATCACGGTCTGTGTCTCGGTCAAGACCAGCGGAGAGAGATCATCGGTGACGTTTTGCGGCTCTGGATAGATGATAAGAGCGTTTTCCCTGCTGCGAAGAAGCGTGAACTCTTTCTCGGCTTGTGTTCGCATTCTTTCGAATCCCAGCACAAAACTGCGCCCGGGAAATGCATCTGTATAGTTAGTCAACCATTCGATGTTGCTAACCCAAAAGATCGGTATTGTGACGTTGGAGACGGTGGTATTGACGCTGAGTTGGGAAGCACCTGGAAGGACACGCTTAAATACTCCCTTCTCAATTTTCTGGTTCCAAGCCATGTTGGAGAAGCCGGAAGCCTGCATCAAAATCATCTCTTTCTTCCAGTCGACCCAAGTGCTGAGAAAGTTTGTCCGTTCGACCTCTAGAGACACTGCAGATACGGAGAAATTCATAGGGTTTTCGTACGAGATCTGGGCTGTGATGCTAGACGGTACCCATGAGATAGAACCTGTCAGAAGGGGCGATGTGTATTGTGGGATGAGAGTGAGGAGTAGGAGGAACCCGATGGACGACATAAAACCACGTCGAAAGTATGCAGTAGGATGGATAACTCCGGAGCCAGTTATCCACTCGAGATCTCGACGTTGCAACCCGGTTTTCTCCATGATTAAAAACGAGCTGCGCCAGTATAGCGCAGTTGCCCAGCCCAAAGCAGCCCAATTGAGAACAACAATCGTAGCGGAAACTATTGTGGTAATATCGGATTGTAGTGGAGCGTATCGGTTTGTTTGGATTCGTGTGCCGTCCGCAAGTGTCGCTGACGGCCTTCGCTCGTCGATAAAAAAGTCTCCGCCGTTGATGTAGACTAAGACTAGTATTGTGATCAAAATGGTAACGAGGAAATGGATGACTAATGGCCAAAGTGTTTTGAGCCAGTCTAGGGCCGTGTTCTTGCGGGCCGATACAGGTTTGTCGGTCGGTGCATCGTCGCCAACACCTTCGGCCAGGGTGGATCCCTCACAGTCCGAATAGGTTAACGGGACGGAGGTATACTCGGGTTGGGATGAGTGGACTGCTACGTTCGTCATGTCCATTTAGCGCAGATTCACAACTAGAACACCCTAACATCAACACGAATTAAGCAAGTTAGATGTTGACTTACCCCGATGTACTTATAATTAGGCCAAAGTCGAATCGAACACCCAATTCGCTCGTGGCGCACAACTGAAGATATTATCGATACCATATCATCGGTCTTCTTTTATAGTTGAACGCAGCAGGAGACGTACGGCTTCAAGCTGCTCTCTTTGATCCGAGCTCGAGGGCGGTGATCCCGGGCATGTAAGCTTATCTCATTTCGAGCTCCACGGCATGTCTACTTCAAAGAGGTTACCAGGGGAACAACCAATACGAAGTCTAGTTGTATAGCTGCCACACTATGGAGCCAGTGTGCCGAACTTCTACGGCAGATAGGATCTCCAAAAGGAGCTGGTGAACGCACGTTCGCAACATTTGGCCGAGTGTTGTATACATCAGCGGCCTTGATCACCTGACTTTTATGCGGGTCCCCAATTGAACGACCGTTTTATGTAACCTGGCAGGCTCATAACTCGTTCCGCAACACCATCATGCCCATGTCCTGATTGCGTTGACCCTGCAAAGTTTCTGCCAGCTGTTCCAATGGATCACACATATCACGTATAAAGGATGTCCCACTTTGGAAACCAGACCGAATGAATCATATGCTTGCACAGCCGCGCTTCCCCCCATATGCATATTCCTCCGCTAGCTGGTCATCCTTAGGTTCGTTTCCCTAGACCTGCCAAGGATCACCTGTACTGCGAAATCATAGGCACTATGAATGCGGGATCAGGCCACCGGTCTGCTTGACATGTCCTGAAATACCAAGAGGCCTGATAGCTATAGGAGTGAGTCTGTTAATAAGCAATACTGAAAATACAAAGTCATTTACGAGTAGGGATATAGCTAGAGACACAGTATATACGTACCAGAGGTATACGAACAGCGTTATCAAGAATACAAATCCCCCCTGACTTCACGACATTCATTTCCTACGTTCAGTGACTCGTGGTATTATGCAAATCGCCTGCCGAAAGGTCCCTACGGCAGGCCGAGGCCCTGATATCAATGAAAAAGCTGATAAATGCGAACACAACCCACCAATTGTAGTCGACGATTACCCACTGCCAGATACACCACCCTGAGAACGCTTGATCCCAAGCTTGATAACACCTTCCAGCCCTCGTTCTTCCCGCCCGGTTTGTCAAACACATTAGTAAAATTGAGATTGAATGCCGTCATGGACATGTCACTGATGTGCTAGTATTTCGACTGGTATTGAGACCATAGTGATAAAACGCCAGCAAAAGTAGTCGCAATCTGTAGGACAAGCCATGCACATATAATCACGCCCTATGTCTACTTGAGCTTGCAATGTTGGTATTGTGGGAGAACAAGTTGCATTATGCGGTAGGTAGAATTTACCTAGATATTCCGTTATAGAATTAATATTTTACGACCCTGAGTACAATTAGGTAAGTACGACTGAGCAGTATGCTGGAAGGGCTAGGGGAACTTCTAGTGGCTGGGAAGGATGCCCGGCAGCAGCCAGCTATGGAAAGTGCCAAGCAACGCCAAGGCGGGGTAGATTGGGGTATGCACCCTTCCTTCGTGTCAGTGTGATATTGCAGGGCTCCCCATTTGATGGGCCTACAGGTTTTTCCACGCATATATCCATACCAATCACATTTAGTAATTCGTCTAATTAATTAATAATTTGAAATCATGCGCAAGGAATTGGTTCAACGACGTCGGGACAAATACGTTCCAACGCCCACCACGGTGATCATTGATCGGCCATGTGCCTCACCTTAACTGAACTAAAGAAAATTCATGATCAGCATGGGTGATAGATTGTATTCCTCGCGGGTTCATCATAGACTCATACCACGGATTGGCTTGGTCAGGGCTTTGATGAGCACCCCCAAAGCCACGTATGCTGGGTAATATACAATACGAGTTTTAACTCCTAACGGCTTAAAACTTGGAGACTTGCGATATCAAACTCAGGTGCGAGTTTTGAGGTTTCACGAATTACCAGGGAACAAACTATCAGTAAATCTATCTTCGAACCAGGGCTAAACCCTGGTTGTGGGCTATTGGGGGTCGGTGAGTCGCATCAGCCTAACTCCGTTTTCGCAAATTTAAAGATCCTTCGATGGCCAGTCTTGTGGAGTGGGCTACTCTGGGTCAAGTTGACATTATCTCAATTCAGTTATGATGTTAATTGCACGTGTATGCAACATGACAATCGCCATGTTACAGCACTGGCTGTCTATAACTGCCACATTGAAACTGCTCCATATGGAGATATCTTTGTTATTTTTGCAATTGGTGATCATGGAACCCTAGGACACGGCAACTGTATGCAAGTCTATGGTCGTCAGCCTTGGCCATGGGTGGCAAACGAACAAAGGTAGCTGGAATTTCAGACATTGCATTCTACATTGGCGCGCCGACCGAGTTGATCTCAAGGCTCAGCATGGAGCTCCTATCCGGGTCGTACGACTCTACAGCTCACGCTTTCAGGATCGAGTCGGGTCCAAGTTGACGTCGGGACCGCAACCAACTTAGCCTTGGCACGTGACATATGGCTGTGTGAGGCTCTGAGCAACCCAAACTAATCCACGATCGACGCCGGCGTCCACCTCCCGCTGCCAGCTTGTATCTCGCGTACGCTGGCCGACGACTCTCCTATCGCCATCCTGATATGACTTCTCAGCCTCGCTATCCCCCGGCGCGTACGCCTTCGCCGACCCCGTCTGAGAGAGAGGAGCTTGAACGCGGAATCGTTAATTGGAAGAAAGTATTCCGTTGGCAAACATGGTTTAAAGCGAAATATATTCGTTAGTAGTCTTTGTTCTGCCAGTTTGTGTCGCTTATTCTTCTCTAGCTTGGTATATTGGTCTGGTCGTCGTCGTGGCCTTGACCGTCCTCATGACGCTCTATCACAAGGAGATTGTGCACTGGCTCAGACCCGCTGCCAATTGGATGCACCAATTCCAAGTGGGATGGCTTATTCCCATAGTCGTGCTATTCATCATATCGTTTCCACCGGTGCGCCCCTTGTTCAGCCTGGGGACTTCTAGTCGCTAACGTGCAACTAACTTGTAGTTGTTTGGTCACGAGATTGTCGCTGTGCTATGCGGTGTCGTCTGGGGTCTCTGGATCGGCTTTGCCATTGTCTGCGGTAAGTGACCATTTCGTCATCCGAACCGGTCTCATCCATTGTCGATCACAGCCGGGACCTTGCTCGGCGAGATTGGAAATTTTTACGCCTTTCGGTATTGCCTGCGGGGACGCGCCATCAAGATGGAGAAGAAGAATCCCTCGTATGCCTGCCTTGCCCGGGTCGTCCGCGATGGGGGGTTGCTCGTAGCCTTTGTTGTTCGGCTGAGCGTCATTCCTGGTCATTGTACGTCGCGCTTCTCATTCCCATGTTATCGTAATGACGAGGTTTCTAGTTACGACTGCCGTATTCTCGACATGCGGAATGAACATTTGGATATTTACTCTCGCCGCATTTCTCTCATTACCCAAACAATTCATTACGGTCTACCTCGGCGTAATACTCGAGCAATCCGCCGACGGTACTCGTTCGACTCGAGATAGAATCATATCTGACGCAGTGCTGGTCGTTACATTCCTTATCACCGTCATCGCAGCATGGTGGATCTGGCATGAAATGGGTCGAGTGCGGTTGGAAGTTCTTCGGGAGCGCCGCGCCGAACGGAAAGCCAAACTCGCAGAAGCTGGAAGTTTTAGCTCTACCGATTTAGAATTAGGAAAGTTTGCTGCCGCGCGACATTTGGAACATCAGTCGTATCCTCAGATGCAGGCTGCCACATCGGTAGACCATTTGGTGCAAGGTCCGTTTAATCCCCACGCATCTGACGATGCGCTTGCGCCCGGCAGTGCAAGTGGGGCGCGGTGGGATCAGAATGGAAGAGCTCTGGGCGAAGCAGGCATGCACACTCAATTCAATTCACACACTGCCAACTGACCTTCTCGCTAGCCCGTCACCCATCGCAACCCCGCAGAAACTAGCAACGATAATTAATTGCGAGCATTATGCGGTCCACAACGGACGATTGAAACATTGTACTGGAATTTGATTGATTGATTGTACTGTATATACCCGGAATGTGCTCGAGTTTCGACCCTCGTTTTGTTTTCTAAAACTTTCATTTATAGGTTATGTACTAGTCTTCTTTGAATGGACAATGATTTGGTCGTTAATGGTGTAAACTAAGTCTATTCGCCATTCTATGGTAACTTCCGTGTCGATTTGTCGATTTGCTAAGAGTTGCATTCAACCTTAGGTATTGATTATGGTGATCTGGATCCGCGGTGCAGCGCTTAGCGCATGATGGGGAAACCCTTGTGGAAGCCAGCGTACTTGGCTATAACGTTCAGTGCCTATAATACGAGTCGGCCTACTGCCAGTCATACTCGGCATGTCGTCGCAAAAAACGAAACCGCTAGTCAAGAAACAAAATTATTTGATTTCCCTCGGCCGTAAAGCAAAAGATAAGCTCAAAAAGGTCTCTGGATCTGCTTCGCAAACAACTTCTGGTGCGTCGACACCGGGGCAACAGTCACAAGCACCGGCCGCAGGTCAGTAGACTGCTAATAACGTAATAAATAATATGCAGGGTTCATGTTTGACATCTCTAGTTGCAGGTCCATCCGCCCCATCTCCAGGAAGGGCCACCCCAAGATTGGCAGCGTGGGTCCGGCTCGAAACTACCCTACTTGCTCTACACAAGGCATCTGAGATCGTTCCACCTCTGCACGCCGCCACCGGTGCCCTGTTATCGTGTCTAGATAAGTTCGAAGTAGGCTTCAAATTTTCACACAGCGTCGAATTGTATAACTAATCACCGGGCTTGTGATACCGAGTAGGTGGACGCAAAGAATCACAAGGGATACGATGATCTAACTTCAGAGTTGGAGGCAATCGCGTCCTTTCTGGCACAACATTTGCAAGACCCCAAGTCTTCTCGTATAGCAGGTGCGATTACTAGGATATCCGAGTAAGTCGAGTCTGCCTGCGTGGTGACTATTTAGTGATTGCAAAGGCAGATTAATCAATAAGACTATCAAAGCGATAGCTGAAAAGCAGGATCAAAGCCTTTCGAGGGGAGTTGCCGGGGTGAATGAGCGAGAGGATGAACTAGTTCGGGATTATCGAAGGATCGAGGGGTTGTTTCGGCGTCTACAAGTGGGTATAACTCGCCAATTGAATACGGAGGTTGACTGGCGTAGATGGAGGTTGGTATGAGCGCCTGGAGCATTGCAAATGATCAACTAGCGGTGCGTCCAACAGTTTGATTCGTGCGTAGCTGCTCATTAATATGTTATCAGAACACACGTCTTGAGGGCCTCAGCCCGGCGAAAATGGCAAGATTTGACTCTACCCTGGGCGAAGAAATCCACAGGCGAACATGCACAGAGCATACCCGCGAGGCGATTTTATCCGGTTTGAACGACTGGTCCGACGATCCAGACGCCAAGCAGATCTACTGGATGAATGGCATGGCGGGGACAGGAAAAACAACTATTGCATGCACAGTAGCCCAGACCCTCGAGTCGCGTGGGCAACTTGGAGCGAGCTTCTTTTGCACACGCACCTCACCTGAATGTCGGGATGCAAATCGAATCTTCCCTACTATTGCCTATCAGCTCGCACGATACTCGACCCCATTCCAATCAGCTCTCTGCGATGCGCTTGACAATGATCCGGACATTGGAACCCGAAATATAGCAACCCAGTTCGAACGATTGCTTAAAGGCCCTCTACAGAAAGTGAAAGACAAGATTTCGGGGAAGCTGGTAGTGGTGATCGATGCACTGGACGAGTGCGACAACCAGGGAACCGTGCGACTAGTCCTTGAAACTTTACTTCGGTTCACAACCGGTCTTCCTATCAAATTCTTCGTCGCCAGCCGACCAGAACCAAGAGTTCATGATACAATGTCGCAGAACGAAGATTCCCATGCTGTACTACACCTGCATGACATCGAGACGTCCATCGTTCAAGCAGATATCAAATTGTATCTGCAAGAGGAGCTCAAGTCCCTATCGGATGCTCAAATCACCCAGCTCGTGGAGCTTTCGAAGAATCTGTTTATCTATGCTGCCACAGCAGTTCGATATATCCAAAACGATGAGGCAAATGCTGATCCCGAGGAACGCCTCGCAACAATACTTGATGTCGATTCCAATTCTAAAATGAAGCATAGAGGCATTAATGATTTGTACTCGACTGTGCTCGCCGCGTCTCTGAAGAATGAGAACCTAGAAGCCAAGGAGAAAGAGCGGATTCGATTGGTCCTATGGGCAGCAGTATGCGCGCGGGAGCCGATGCCTATTGAGAGTTTGACGATGCTCGCAGGAACCGGCAATGACAAGATCACACGTGCAGCACTAAGGCCGTTGCGATCGGTCCTACACCTCTCGTCCAGTAATCTGGTGTCAACGTTTCACACTTCGTTTCCTGATTACATATTTGATCGAGAGCGCTCCGGAGAGTACAACTGTGACAAGCCGATCTTTAGCCAATCACTCACACGGCGATGCTACAACACCATGACGACTCAGCTACGATTCAATATCTGTCACTTGGAATCCTCGTTCGTGCTCGACGAACGTGTGCAAGACTTGAATGAACGTATTGCGAAGAATATATCGGTATCGCTTGCGTATGCGTGTCGGTACTGGGCTGATCACTTGAAGTCAGCCAAAGTCTCGGAAGAGTTGTGCGCGGCGACGAAGGAGTTCTTATCGCTCCGGTTATTATTTTGGATGGAGGTGATGAATTTGAAGCATTGGATGTCGGATGGAGTGAAAGCATTGTCTGCGGCCCTCAAATGGCTTACAGTGAGTGTACCATTTGGATCCCTCGGTACAGTGACTTATTGTAGGACGACTAGGACGTTGATGGAAGACAAGATTTACGCAAGTTCATAAGCGACGCGCAGGTGTTTGTGACTCGATTTGTCGGTGCTCCCATCTCACTCTCGACACCACACATCTATATATCTGCCCTTCCGCTGAGCTCGAAATCAAGCGAATTGTTTGCGCAGTACCGACAGAGAATGAAGGGGCTAATCGACGTACGCGGGACGATGATTGAGAGGAGTGAGTTGGCTCCGCTGGCGACTTGGGAGATGAATTCAACGATCCACGCTGCTGCGTTCTCGCCTGGCGGCGCACGCATTGTCTCTGGTTCTGAGGATGGGAAAATCTGTGTGTGGGATGCAACCAATGGGGCACCTATCGTCGGCCCATTTCGAGGCCATAATGACCTCGTATGGTCCGTCGCGCTCTCACCTGATGGCAAGCGTATCGTTTCTGGCTCCAGGGATGACACGATCAGGGTGTGGGATGCAACCAACGGAATGCCTGTGGCTGGCCCATTCCGGGACCGCACTGGCACAGTCTTCTCGGTAGCGTTTTCCCCCGATGGCACACGTATTGTATCTGGCTCTGGCGACTACATGATCCGGGTATGGGATGCAACCGATGGAACAATCGTCGCCGGCCCATTCCAGGGGCATACAAACACCGTTTGGTCGGTAGCGTATTCTCCCGATGGAAAGCGTATCGTCTCTGGCTCTGCGGATCGCACGGTCCGAATGTGGGATGCAGCCAGCGGGAGACCTCTCGCTGAACCATTCCAGCATGCCAGCGCCGTCTATTCATTAGCGTTCTCCCCCGACGGCAAGCGCATCGTCTCCGGCTCTCATGATTACACAATCCAGGTGTTGGATGCAACCAACGGAACTATTATTGCCGGCCCACTTCAAGGTCATACCCACGTCATATTGTCAGTAGCATTTTCGCCCGATGGCGCGCATATTGTCTCTGGTTCTAAAGATTGCACGATCCGGCTGTGGGATGCGACTAATGGGACACTCGTTGCTGGCCCATTCCAGGGCCATACCAGTACCATCTGGTCAGTAGCATTTTCACCCGATGGAACGCGCATCGTCTCTGGCTCCGATGATCACACAATACGGGTTTGGGATGCAACCAGCAAGACAGCGATCGCTGGACCAATTCAGGGTCACGCTGACACTATTTGGTCAGTGGCATTTTCCCCCAACGGCACTTCCATCGCCTCTGGATCTGCAGATAGCATGATTCGGGTGTGGGACGCAACCAACGGGACATCTATTGCCAACCCATTTCAGGGTCATACCGCCTCCGTCTGGTCGGTAGTGTTCTCACCCAATGGAAATTACATCGGCTCTGGCTCTGAAGATCGCACAGTCCGAGTGTGGAACACAACCAATGCCATGCCTATCTCCAGCCCATTCCGGGGTCATGCCGGTGCCGTCCGGTCAGTAGCATTCTCGCCCGATAACACGCGCATCGTTTCTGGCTCTACAGATTGCACAATCCGGGTGTGGGATGTAAGCAATGGAGCTATCGTCGCCGGCCCATTTCGGGGTCATACCAGAGATGTTTTGTCAGTCGCGTTCTCACCTGAGGGCGCACGCATTGTCTCTGGCTCTGAAGATCGTACAACTCGGGTGTGGGATGCGACCAACGGAATAACTATTGCTGGCCCGTTTCAGGGTCATGTCGGTTCCGTCACATCAGTAGCATTCTCGCCTGATGGGGCGCGCGTTGTCTCTGGCTCTGCCGACTCCACGATCCGAGTGTGGAAGGCAGTCAGTGGAGAAATAGTCGCTGGCCCATTTCAGGGTCATACAAACGTTGTCTCGTCAGTAGCATTCTCACCTGATGGGGTGCTCATCGTCTCTGGCTCCGAAGATTGTACAATTCGGGTATGGGATGCGGCCAATGGAGCCCCTGTCGCCGGGCCATATCAGAACCATGGCAGTGCTATCTGGTCAGCAGCGCTCTCAGCCGATGGCACGCGAGCTGTCTCTAGCCTATCTGACGACACCATACTGCTTTGCAACATTGAGCTCCCTAACCTAGCACCTGCTGCAATCACAGGAATTTGGACGACTGACAATGTTGGCTGGTTTACAAATGACAATTCCGAGCTTCTCTTCTGGATTCCACCAGAGCTTCGTGACCACTTTCCTATGCCACGCGATTCACTTGTCATCACTCAAAATGGTTCTAAATACGTTAGTTACGATAATGTATTGATTGGGTCTCGATGGCATGAATGTTTTCTTGGGAATTAGTTTTCAGTCTCCCGTGTATAATTCATATTTGCTGCTCGTTTGCAATTGTTTTACTATACCATTGGATCATGTGTCATTTGGTGTTCACTTTGGAGTCGCTTTGGTTCATTGGATGTTCTACACAGATCATTTTATTAATATTTGCATTCCTATTAAATCCTATCAAAGCATATCCCCCCATATTTACCTTTCTGTGTCCCGGAAAAATTTATTCTGGTTGACTGTTTAGGTGCAAGAATTGCGTCTGGAGGTGATAATACGCTTGTTTTTTACTCAGAAATGTGCATATATAGGGTGCTAATTCTTGTAATCAAGCGTCGGATCTCAGATCTAGATTGAAAGACTAGGTACCACTATATACACGTAATTTATTTCTAGACAAAAGCCAACAACGATTACAAGTTAGATAACATTAGATGTGGAATCAATTATGTTTTTCGAATTCAGCATTCCACTCTGGGTCCGCGTTAGGGTGGCCTACGCGGTTTAGTTGTTCTAGCCTTGGCGGAAGCACTTAAATGAGCCAGAAATCCAACGAAAAGGTCGGTCTACTAAGCTTGGTGTTTTTCTCTGCACTCAGTAACATCGCCTGTGAATGTACTACAATATCTGCATAAATGCGTACGGTCCCCGAAGCAGAAACATTTGGGTGCACGTTCTACAAGTTCATAGTGACTGCCTTGACAAGTACATAAATTATGTCTTAATTCATATATGTATCTGAATGCCAAAGGTCCCCGTCGGATGCAGATGATGCGCGGCTTTGCTTGTGTCCGAGCCGAAAATTCCGTCGTAACTTAGTGAGCACCATACCTTTTCCTTGTGGCCCAGCGGAGGCTCAAACATTTTGTCTAAAGCATTTACTAACTCATGAATTCCTTGATTAGGTACCATATGCATATCCAAGCAGATCATACGCAATGAGACTCCCGTGCCCTGGGCCCGACTTGGCGTCGGGGTAATCTACCCTTTTGGTTAGCAGCCAGGGTTTTTCTCTTGGCCCGCTGCGCATCGAACTCCTTGATTCGCTGCCGGGGTCATTTGGGCTGCCGGGGTGCGCCGAATTGTTCCCCGTATGCGTTAATGTCGCTTACAACTCTGACCTGAGTGGGCAGCGAATCGCCGTGATCGGCGCTTAGCGCTTAGGACATAATATACCCAAACACGGCGCGTATCGCACTTGACTTTTAGACTTGTCGCACCAACACGATGACAATCCCATCTTGCACCACTAATCAACATGGCCAAGTCCGAATATGTCGATGCCGATATACCAAATACTACTCGCTCAGCCAAGTACCGCGGCCCAGTGTACTTTTACCCCTTTTGTTTTGCGGATCGTTCCGACTGGATTTTATATGGGATTGGAACTTTTACGGCGATCGTGTCGGGCGGATGCTTTCCTGTGTAAGTGGGTCACTTCTTTCCTCTAACTTCCTAATTGATTATCCTTTTGGTGACAGGTTGGACCTGCTCTATGGGATATGGACTACTGCTGTTGTTCAAGGAGACTCGGTGTCTTTCCTTCGCAATAAAACTAACCTTGTAGCTGGGATATGTATGGGAATAGGGGTATTGCAATGCGCTGTAACATGCGTGTTTCTCTGTTGCTGTGAGTCTTGTGTCCGCTCGTCTCGAACTTTAACTAGATAGTTCTCTAGTTTCTATTGCTTCTTCCCGCATGACTGACCGCCTTCGGAGAGAATACCTGAGCTCGGTGATTCATCAAGACGCTGAATTCTTCGAGCGTGTTGGCCCCGGAGAGGTAGGGACCCGAATGCTCAAGGATATTGGATCCGTTCGGTCTGGAGTGGGGGAGAAGTTATCTATTTTGATTTGGAGGTCAGCTAAACATGCCAAATTTATGAAAAAATCATTAATCAACCTTGTTTTCGTGCAGTATGAGTACGTTAGTGGTTGCTCGTAAGTGCTTCTATGCATGGTCTCGCGGGTGTTAATTAACAACCACCAGTCATCATGGCCTTTGTGCGATCAGCTCGCTTGGCCGGAGTTGTGTTCAGCATTATTCCATTTTCGTTTATCCTTTTCGCCCTGGTCAGCGGGCTGTCTTCCAAGGCCGAGTCCAGACTACTAGTTGTGGAAGGCCAGGCCGGGACACTGCTCGAACAGATTTTGAGTAGCGTTCGGGTTGTCCAGTCATTCGCAGCCGAGACCTTTTTGGCCAAGAAGTATGACGCCTATCTTCAACAGGTAAATATCCCACGTACGTCATACGTTGAATGTTGGATTTGAACGAGCTCCTTAGTTGCAAAAACTTGGCAAGTGGCGGTCAATTGTGCGAGGTTTGGAACTTGGAGTGTCCAACTGCGTAACGTGCCTTATATATAGTTTAACATGCAAGTACTATCCATCTCGGGTTGTTTCTTGTTGGCTCATTGCCTTGAATAGTCTGGTATGGCAGCCGCCTTGTGGTTGGCGATAACCTCGAAGTTGGTATAATGTTAGTTTCTCGTATTCTAAACGCACTTGTCCAGGTGCTAATTTTGCTTTTCAGGTTCACAGTGTTTTGGAACATATTCAACGGTCGGCCCTATTATTATTCCCACACCACCTATCTCATCGATATTCCTTAGCCCTCTTTTCGATTGTGGCCATCCTGCCACATGTATTGGCCATTAAGGACTCTATTAAAATTACTGCTCGCCTGCTCGAAGATATTGAGCGAGTTCCTAAAATCGACATTTGCCGCACAGACGGGGATAAGCTCTGGGATGATGAAAAGGCCAATGCTGAGATTGCACTCCGGAATGTGACATTTTCGTACCCCTCCCGGCCTGATCATAAAAGCTTGGATGGTGTGGATCTGGTTTGCGAAGGAGGCAAGGTGACAGCCTTGGTTGGAGGTAAGTTCCCAATATCTCATGTCGATATCATTATTGAGTGAATTAGCCTCTGGGTCAGGGAAGGTCTGTCCCTTACCTGAATCTGCACTTGTGGACCTATTCATTGAAGTTTATTTCTAGTCCACAATAGCATCGCTTCTACTCCGGTATTATGACCCATCTGCGGAGGGCGGCCAAGTTCTACTTGCAGATCGTGACATTCGCTCGCTGAACCTTTCCTGGTTTCGGTCACAAATATCACTCGTTTCTCAAGAACCTCAACTATTTACTACGTCAATATTCGAAAATGTCGCATACGGACTCACTGGTACCCCATACGAACTGCCGTCCGACTTTTCCGCACCTGAACACGCAGCCCGGCTAAATGACGTACGAGGACGCGTAGAAAGAGCGTTGAGGCAAGCCCAAGCATGGGAGTTTGTGTATAATCTTCCCGAGGGCATGGATACTCGTGTGAGCGGAGCGCGGACGGGGGTGTTAAGTGGCGGACAGAGGCAGCGAATCGCAGCTGCACGTGCGTTGATTCGCCGTCCCAAGATCTTGTTGTTAGACGAAGGAACTTCAGCTCTTGACTCGGAAACTGAGCAAAAGCTGATGACCGCGATACACGAAGAGCAGGAAGAGACCGGTATGACCACCATGTAAGTTGTTATTTGCGCCTTGAGTGTGGTACAGGGTTAACAAAATTCAGATTAATCGCGCACCGTTTGTCTTCTATTCAAAATGCGGATCGAATTATTGTGATGAGCAATGGACGGGTTGTGGAACAGGGAACTTATGCAGAACTAATGGTGAGCACAAATATACTCTGGGTGCACCCGTTTTAACTAGGGTATTTCAGGCACTAGGTGGCGTATTTAGCGGACTCGTGAAGCACCAAATCTCGGCAGCTCAGCCTGTAGAAGAAAAGGATACACTATGCGCTTCTAGTCGCGAACTTTTTCATCAATCGACACCAGAGTTCGCCAAGTCCCGACCAAATTCTAGAGCATCGCCGGTTTCACTTCAGGCTCAGGATTTATTGGAGCGTGGTGCTCTGGGTGAGAAGAAGCCAGACGGGTTGACTACTCGGTTCATGAAACTGTTGGCCCATTGCGGTGGGTGGATTATGGGTGGAATTTTTGGTGGAATTTGTGTGTAGGTGCCTCATTCAGAATCAATCGGTGAACGTGCTAAAGTGCAAACATAGCGGGGCTGCTTATCCCATCTGTGCATGGCTGATCGGTGCAGTTTTGTGTTTACATGTGGTTATACCAGAACTCAAACTTTGGTTTAGGATTCGTAATTCAAACCTTTGCCATCCAAGGTGACGACAACCGACTCTTGTCCGAGGCCCGTAGATGGGCTATGTGGTTCTTGATCCTAGCCATTATAGATGCCATATCGAGTGCCGCAGCCGGATTCTTCCTCTCCGCTGGTGCGGACCGGATAGATCGAAGACTGAAACTGGTGGCCCTCTCGTCCATATTGAAACAGGTAAGTTGACGCGATGGAATAATATTGGGATGTGGGATCGATGAGGGGCGGCTTTACAGGAAATCGGATTTTTCGATCGAGAAGAGAACGCATCTGGGGCTTTGACGGCTGCGCTCGCGTCCCAAACGAATAATGTCACAGTAGCAATTGGGCTAATTTGGCAACAACTTATTTCAGCGGTCGCAAAGTAGGTAATTTCTGTTTCCTTGGAAAACCTCCAGATAGATCCATTCCGCCGTAGTTTCATTGGTACCGCGGTGCTCGGAATAGTCCGTAAGTATTCCTATGATTACACGAATCTGGGCGCGAGTTCACCTTTATTTAGTTTCTTGGCGACTTTCACTCGTTGGTTTATCCCCTGTGCCGTTTATTCTCGCTGCCGCGTACTTCAATATCGTCTACATCGAAAAATACGAGCGCCAAGTCCAAAAACCACTTGAGGAGGCGTCAGGTTTTGCTAGTGAAAACGTAGATTCTATCAAGGTATGTGGAAACGCTAATTCCTCCCCCAGTACCGCTTACTAAATATATTCAGACGGTCGCTGCCCTTGGGCGAGAGGAGGCCGTTATGCAACAGTTCGATAAGTCTGCATCTAAATATATTGCCAAAGTCCGTGATCTTGCTGTAGCCGCGGTTGGGTTCGGAGTAGGAGTCGGGAGCTTCTTGACGCTAAGCGCTATGGTTATGGTAAGCTACGGTTTGAAAGTTAAGCAGATAATAAATTTACTATTTCCCACTTAGTGGTGGGGAACAGCGCTTTATACACGCGGAAAGATTAGCCTTCAAAACTTGTACGCGTGTTTTGACGCTATCATTATTACTGGTATGTGGCTAGATTTTAGGGAATATAAATACCACTAATCCCTCGACTTAGGGTATGCCGCAAGTAGGCTATTCACCTTTATCCCAGACTGGGCAAAGATGGTTCATGGCTTCCGTCGAGTTTGCGAATGGGAGGATCGTCATCCCGAAGTTGCTGCACTTAAACTCGTCAAACCCGAGTCCGAGGCGCTCGAAGATATTGAGGGCGAGATTGTGTTCAATGCGTGCACGCTCAAGTATGCTTCTCGGCCTAAACCAGCGATTACAGATATGAGTCTCACGATCAAAGCTGGGCAGTCGGTTGCGTTTTGTGGTGAGTTATCCCTCTAATTTGTACAATATGAGAAATATTTATGTGCGACCTATAGGCCCGTCAGGGGGCGGGAAGAGTAGTATTATTTCAATGATCTCGAGGTTTTACGATCCGTCGACGGGTACCATTTTACTTGATGGTCGAGATATCCGTAGCATACCACTGAACGAGTATCGAAGCTATATTGCACTCGTCTCTCAAGACGCGGTCTTGTATGAGGTATGCACGGGCCATTTTCCGACTTCACGCTGCGCTAAAGTTGTGCGCCAGGGTACTTTCCGAGAGAACATCACTCTTGGCGAGACCTCCATCACCCAAGAACAACTCGAGAAGGCGTGCCGCGATGCAAGTATCTTGGAATTTATCCAGTCTTTACCTCAAGGATTCGATACGAACGTGGGATTCAAGGGGTCCCAGATGAGCGGAGGGCAGAAACAAGTCAGCGATTCGACCTGATTGTATGCGGTAGCTTAACCCTTTATCAGAGAATTTGTATTGCGCGAGCCTTGTTGCGGAACCCGAGGATTCTTCTGGTGAGCCGTGCTTGTTGACAATACTCGCTCCTGCTTACCACTTTCCTACTAGCTGGACGAAGCAACTTCGGTACGTAAACCAGATCAATCTATCGACAGCTCCATTCAACGACTTTATAGGCACTCGATGCCGAATCTGAACGCTCGGTCAAGGAGGCACTCGAACATGCATCTATAGGGCGAACAACTATCTCGATTGCACATCGTCTATCAACCATCCAGGGCGCGGATGTAATTCACGTGATCGAGGATGGGAGGATCATTGAAAGCGGAAGCCACGCCCAATTAGTTGCGCTTGATGGCCGTTATGTGGATGTGAGTGATTGGTTCGTGGCGTGATACTGAATTTTATTGAATATCATTTGCATAGCTCGTTCGATCACAATTATGAAGGATTAGAAAATGTGAATCGGGATGGATGTGAATAATCCTGGCATGATTTTGTATTCTATACTTGTGTTACTCATGAGCATGTCACCGCTCAGTGTTTTCGATCCCAAATACCAAGAGGGGGCTCCGTATTGAGATCATGGATGTTTTCCAAAAACTACAGAATACATGTGTGATAAGGCTTAGCATAATGGGCGAGACAAGGCCGATTTCTAATGTCAAATCAAATATCCCGCTAGGCAACGTTCAGCAGAGCCCATCAACACAAAGGGGTCGATTTGAGAGTAATAATAGTACAAGTGTGGCAACGTGCGATTGTGTTTATTGTAGATGACACGGAAGCGCGGAAATGTAGGAAATTGAATCCAAAGATTATTGGGAAATCGATCGACCGCCGGATCGAGATTGGCCAAGGCCGATAGAGTTGAATGGAAATGAAGGAATATCATTTGCGGAAGCTTGACCACCAGTGTGACGGATAAGCTGACTCGATGAGCTAGTGAAGGACCGGAATTGGACACCAAAAATTCAGTTAATAGATGTTGATTTGTATTCCTATGAATACTTTAAACCCGCAGATACAAAACAAACACTCTCACCAAATCACCAGAAATTGATAAATGGCTCTACGATGGTGACGCTTCCGATTGTTGTTTTCCTGATTCATCACCACCATGAACGATCGTTCGTTTGGATGACTCTATCCACGCTTCTAGATCGTTTCCCCCAGGATTAGGCGAAGCTAGAGGCTGAGAACCGGGCGTGTCGAGGGCGGAAGCGAGACTCTCGTCGGTCATGAGCCTCAATGGGGTGCTCGCCGCGGACCCATTCTGATTGCCCCCGTCAGTTAATTCATTCCCTGAAGATTTGGCGTATCTCGCTTGTCGAGGAAATGACTGTCTACGACCGCTCATTGAGCGTGAAGAGGGGAATGTGAAGGTTACTCGTCCATCTGATGCTGTGCTGAAACACGCCTTTCGACGCGCCTCTGTGGGAGAAATCGCCGCAGATTCAGACTTGGAAGATGAGCCTTTTGAGACTGAATCTGTGTGGCTATTGGGAGTCGAGCCTTGATACTCGTCCATTGAGTTCCAGTCAGAGTTGGAGGATTTAACCAGGCGGGGTAGGGTTGTCGGGAGAATTCTGCACGTTGCGCAGCGATCAGGTGTATTTGATTCCTCGAAAATTCATGGCACTCTCTTCATCAGGAGAAATGTGACAACGAGGTGATTATCTACAGAATAACATGAGGTCATAATGAACCAGAAGTCTCGTGTGACCCCGTTGCAAACCCCAACATAAATCCTATTCCATAATTATTGTCACCCTTTGTTTGACGAATATAGATCTATTTCCTGATTAGTCATAGCTCTCATCAATAAACGTGATATAAGCGCTTGGTGTGGCAACCCAGTGCCACGACGGGTTCGAGGGCATCCTTTTTCTACAACCTGATTTTCGTACTATCTAAGCTGCGGTTATAATAAACCCCTTGCGGCCCAAGTTGAACCGTATCGATGGAAATCCCTAGGTTCAGTCATGCTGCAAGGTGCCTTGCTGAAGCAGCGACAACGCTATCAGCTGCTGCTCATGCTATGGCTATGGCCGCTCAAGCATTCTCTGCTGCCGGTGCTGAGCTTGAAAAGCTTCGTTCCTCTGCAGCTGGTGAAGTTTCAGTCCCGACGGAAACAACTCCGCATGAGCAAAACCCAACTGTTGATCGTACGGAATGTGACAACGTGGATAACAATGCACTCGCTAAACCTACTCGCCATGAAGAAAACCAAAGTCAACCAGACAATGACTATTATATGACTGGTAAGTCTCATTGTTGTGTTACGTGAGTTGAAGTATAATGCGTTGCACATTTGATTCAATAGATGATGATGAAGAATACATAAATGCGCTATTGGAACGACAGCGGGCGGAAGAAGCTAGCCGCCAGAAATCGGAAAACACACAAACAGAATATTCTCAGCCAAACATTGCTGCCCCTTCTCCCCCCCGGCCTGCGCTCGAACCCATTTCTACACCACCGCCCTTGAACCAGGACTTTCCAAGTCATTTTCAACGACATTTGTTGGTTGACTCGGAAACAAAAGTGTTGCCTATAGTTTCCGGACTTGCTTTATACTACGATAAACTCGTATGCTACATGCACTGCGCGTTACCTGCTATCATGATGTACCAAAAAATTGTGAGTGCTATGTTTGAAGTAGTGTGAGTGCATATGCTGAAAACACGGCATTTGAATAGATCAAAGGAGCAACCTGTTCAAAAGTATACGCTGTAACTGGATCTGACCTTGGAACTTCCGATACAACCTGCAAGGCATTTAACAAGCAAGAAAAAGCTATCCTTTTACTACCAGAAACTCTCCGCTCAGCTCTTACACTTGATTCAACCGATAAACTCTGCGTGATCCACGTCGGATGGCCTTCAAACGTCGAGCGCTGTAAGTACGCCCTCTCGCAGGATGAAATGTTTATAATTGATATTCTATCTCAGATCGCTCTCAAATTCGCTTTCATGACGCACCTTGCTCGATTTTAGTTGCATGCACGTGGGACCGTGCGATTTACCCGTGGTGCCAGGAGGCCTTAGATGAAACTGCACCTTGGCCTGATGATGATAAATCTCGTTTCGACGTTCTAGTATCAACTATGCGCCCGAGAGTTGAATATGTATTGGGTAGCGTGCCGCGTTCCACCAAGGAACAATTTTACAGGGTAAGTAGATGAATAAAAGGAGGCAGCCAGCTGGGTTAATTGAGCTTTTTTTAGGATTGGATCGAAGTCCACGGGCAACACGGGGAGCGATATGTCCAAATCTGGTCACCAGTCGTCTTGGCCTACCGCGCCAATTTGCATTTGCTCGAAGTTCTCGATTATCATTCTCAAGATCAAGACTTGGTTCGCTCTAATCGCCCATTCCCACCTGTGACTCCTGAGTTTGTCGCTCGTAACGGCTTGGAGGCCGCTGTCAAACAGGGAATATTGAATGTTATTACGCCAGATCCTACGCCAGATCCTATGAATCCTTCCACTGATATCAAACCTAAAAAACTTGCGTAAGTAAACCGAGGTATCCTGAGATTGAAACCAGCAATGACGCGCCATGCCAATTTGGTAGGAAGCAGGAAGCGCTTTCCAAAGCGAGCAACCTACCCAAATTTCAACCGACGCATACACCCGCTGCAGCGAGCCAGAGTTCTACAGGTCCACACGTACTTCCGGGTATTCATGTTCCATATGCCAAGACACCAGATACCTCAAGCCAGCATACAGCCACGCCAAGAACAAAGAAAGCAACAAAATTCGATCCGGAAACAATGTCAGAAGCAAAGCCATTTGACTTGAAAACACCATTCACAAGGTAAATTTTTGCGACTAGATTTCGCAACCGTGCTAATTTGCATTTTTAGCGACCTCCATAGCATGAGCACGAAGGGCTTACTATCAAAGTCGCCTTCTGAGTATTTAGTTGTTTCGGATGACTTCCAGGTTATCCCAGCAATTTGTCTGCTTGCTAAAGATAAAGCGTACAGAAATACAATTTGCTACGTCAAGATTGTGGGCGTAATAGAGACACTCTCAGTTCAGGTATGCTCGTCACATTTAGCAGAGAAGGGTGACCCAAATAACAGCAATTTAGGTCCAAGCCGTCATATCCAAGCCAGTCTTCATTGTTGCAACACCCAATGCCAAATCAATTCCCAACGTAGTGAAAGCGTTCGATTCGCCAGCAGGCGCTCTGGTATTTTGCAATATGCTCCTGCCACTCTGCCCCCAACTCAGGACTAAACCTGTTCATCAAATTATCCACGCTGGGTTTACGGGAAAGTCGGACGTCTGTAAGTCGATTTAAACTTTCAAGGTATGAGCCTAAGTCAGCGCTGTAGACTCTCAGCAAGTTGGTACTATGGATCTTGTCCGAAGTCGACTTGTCTTGACACAATCTGAATATTCGGCAATGTCAGAACCCGAGCGTGTCTCAGTAGCTCCCCACATACATTTAACGCGATTTAAAGTCCCTCCTGGGGTCCTCCATCCTATCATCCAGCAGTGGCAGGCTCAATTGGATAGTTCCACTGATAAGGCACTAAACGGTTGCTACATGGTACGAAAATGCCCCATCATTCGCGACTTGATGATACTAAGAGGATTTGCAGGAATGGATGAAATATTACGGCGTGGGGACATACAAAATCAAAGACTGGTCACCTATCGAACTAGCCGCTCGAGCAAATCAATTTGCAGAGAGAGTCCTTCGTAAGGATCCTAAACGGGACGGCTTGAAAATTACCGAGGGGTTTGCGAGACATATGAGGCTGCAGCCAGCCATCGACGCGGGTTTATTGCAAGTGATGCCGCCGGTTTAAAATTGCCATTCAGCTATTGAAAATTTACTGTAATCAGGTATACAAATTTGAATGGGGTGTAGCTCGTGCCATACGGAGTGCTCCTATAGCTCGTCTGATTCATGATTGCGCTGAAAATCCACAGGATTTTGATGCATTATACGAAAATCACGATGCTATCGCAACTACAATAACCAACCAGCTTGATATTAGACACTTACAGTGGAAAGGACATGTGCCCCCAAGTGTTAGGGGTGATATCACAAATATTTGATTAAAACTTAAACTTGGCTTTCAGACGGGCCGGGCGCTCCGTAACGACCAGTACCAGCTGACTTGGGACTGGGAGCGGCAGCGACCGCGAGTAGCGCGTAGGGCCGGGGTGCAGCTAGGGCCGCCCGCCAAGCGAGCTGGGAGGGCGGGCCACAACCAGTCGTGGAGACGCTCGTAGTCGATAATTTAATGCTGTAAATATAAACGCGGAATGTAGCATTTTACTCATGTGTTTAGTAAGGGCTAGGTGGGCGGAGAATTTTTAATAACTTTAGGTATCGGTTACACGCGTTCTCGGTAAGTCGGGAGCTGGCGCAGGTGGGGGAGCGCAAGAAGCGACCGCGAATAGATAGGACGCTAAATATAGATAAAGGAATATATGCGCCCGGTAAAAAGGATAAGCGCTAAGATCTAGAGTATCATGTGTTGAATAATTTTCCTCATGCGAAAACGCATGCAAAAGGTTTCATTCTGCGGAGATTTTTGGACTTGGACAATCTTGAGAAAATCTGGGAAAACAACCGCACAAGGGTACATTTTGATAGCGTTTTCGGATCTGAAAAACGCAAGGCTCCACGTAGCGTTACCGTCTATTGTCGATTTAGAGCTCACGCTTGGGTGTTTGTTGAAATGTATGAAAACGTTCTTTCTAGATCTGGTCTAGCTCCTAATTTGTTCCTGTAATCGGATGATGACAAGCAACATGAGCTCGAGTCGCGGGTGCTTCCGGTGTGGGGTTTCAAAGAATTGCCAATTTCCATGGTAAGCCGCCACCCGATTTCTAGCCATGACAACGCTGTGCAAACACTGCTGGGTCTTTTTTCTAACCGCTCCGGTTAAACCTGGTATCCTACACCTGCTCTCCGTTCTAAGACTCTGCGATGGAACTCCCTAGGTTTAACCATGCTGCAAAATGTTTAGCCGATGCAGCAATAGCATTTTCAGCTGCCGCTCAGGCGCTAACTGTGGCTGCTCAAGCGTTTTCGTCTGCGGGGACTGAGTTGGAGGGGCTTCGTTTTTGTCCTGTGGGATGCCTTCACAACGCTCCTGCTTCTGAAGAACCTGCATCTCACCAACAAAAACCAACCGTTGGTCCATGTAATAGCACCAACGAAAGTCGTGTAATTAGTCCCGTCAGGGTGCCAGCCAAAGAATTCGATGCCGAAGAGCGCTGTAGTGTGGCGGACGACGATTACTATTTGTCTGGTGAGTCTTCTTACAGCTTTCGTAGATCCACGAATTCTAAATGCGCCACGTTTCGAAAGACGAAGATGATGAATACATAAGCGCGCTACTGAGAAGACAACAACAGCAAGAAAAACCCCACTACAAGAGCGTAACTAATATTCTCACAGCCCGCCCGGCCACTCCCAGCGACCATCGATCTCTCCCCCCAGCCTCTCCCCGGTCCATTCGTCCTTCGCCTCCCGCCATTCCGGCTTCGGCACCGGCCACGTATCACCCCACCGACACTAAAAACCCACTACCCCCGGCTCGCTTTCAACGCCACATCTTAGTCAACTTCGAAACCGATGTACTGCCCATCGCCTGTGCGCTCACACAACGGTATGATAAGGTTGTGTGCTATATTCACTGCGCACTGCCTTCCATAATGATATACCAAAAGATTGTAAGCGCCGCGTCGTAAAAGCTCCCCTCTAAAGTAATAATTATACCCTAAAATAGATCAAGAGTGTTACTGAATCCATGGTGTATGCTGTGACAACTCCACGGATTAGTGATTCGGACAGGACGTGCAAGGCGTTTGACCGACAGAATAGAGCTATCTTATTGCTACCCGAAACCATATGTTCTAATGCTACCGTCGAGTCAACAAATAACCTTTGCATCATCCACTTTGGGTGGCCATCTAGTTCAGAGCGGTGTAAGTCTGGGTCGTTCCTATTCCGTAGTTATGTAACACTTATATTTTTCGGAGGTTTTAGACCGCGCTCAAATCCGCTCGCACAATGCTCCCTACTCTGTCTTGGTCGCATGCACCGATGATTTTAACATATTCCCCTCGTGCCAAGAGGTTTTGAGCGAAACATTACCATGGCCTGCTGAAGACGAAGCCACTTTTGGGGCACTAGTTTCAACTCTATGTCCGAGAATTCAGTCGACACTGATGGAAATTCCGCCAAGTATCAAAGAACAATTCTATTTGGTAAGCAGCCAGACTGTCGAGCCTTACCATACTAATCGGGCGGTATAAGGATTGGATCGAGGCCCATGGGCCACATGGGTTACGACATGTTGCTTCTTGGACGCCAGTGGCCCTTGTTTATCGTGCAAATCTCTATCTCCTAGACATCCTTCAGTACCGTGCACAAGATTCGGCACTTTCTGATTCTCCTTGCCATTTTCCACGTGTATCCGAAGCATTTATTACCCGAAATGGCTTAAGGCCCGCCGTCAGCAAGGGAATTCTAAATTTGGTAGAGGGCGACTCGGGCTTGAACCATCTATCAAGTCTTCCTGTTGATATCGAATCTCCCGTGGCATCGCTCTCGTAAGTGAATGCTATGGATTACTTGATTTGATCTGGTTGACCCGTACTTTAAGTAATACCAATGATCGGGAAGTACACGTGCAAGTAAGCTCTGAGCAAGAAACGCAAATAACACTTAATCCGGTGGTTGAAAAAGCGAGTTCCCTGGATACCTCGACACAACCGCAAGGACAAGCTTTTACACAATCGACAACCCCCACTGCCCTCGATAATCCCCCTGCCGACTCTCAACGCGATACGCTGGAAACGAAGAATGAAAGTAAGCCTAAGGAGGAAAATTCGAATTCAAAGTCATCAGACTCGAACACTGCGTGGGTGTATTTTGACTTCCGGGCTTATTTCGTACTTACCTCTTGCATTTATACAATGAACTCAGCGAAGCGAAAGCGACTAGCCCAGAACATGTATCACCCAACGAATATTTTATCGTTCGCGATGAATTCAATATCATTCCCGCAATATGTATGTTCGTACGAGACAACGCATACAAGAACACAATATGTTATGTGAAGGTAGTTGGAGTAATTCAAACACTTGCTCTTCAGGTGCGTGAATCTCATTTACGTTTCAGTAGATTAGATTGCACGCACCTAAAATATGTAGATTCAAGCTATGACGTCCAAGCCAGTATTCATAGTAGCAAGCCCTAATTCCGCCGCCATTCCTGCCGTGCTCAGAGCTTTCAACTCCCCTAAAGGCGCCTTGGTATTCTGCAATTCTCTCCTCCCACTTTGTCCACAATTGCGCGACAAACCAATACACCAAATCATTCATGCCGGGTGGACTGGCAAATCCGAGCTGTGTAAACATATGAATATACCTCAGCTGCTACGATACTGACTTGAATAATGCTATAGACGACCAACAAATCAACATTGTAGGCCCTGTCCGGAACTGCCACATTATGACCCAAGCCGAACACTCGTCTATCTCTGAACCACAACGTGCTTTTGGGACCTTCCGCCCGAACCCGACTCGTAGTAACATTGTTTCTTCAACATTAAATCCTGTCGTTTATCAATGGCAAGCCCAACTTAACAAGGCACCCGAAAAGGCAATAAATGGCTGCTATATGGTATGTTATATGCATTACTGTGTTAGTCCCAGTCATGTTAATCGTTTTGGGAAGGAATGGATGCAATACCACGGATCGGGGGCATATAAGGTCAAAGCTTGGTCTGTAATTCAACTCGCTTGTAGGGCAAACGAATTCGCGGAGAGAGTTCTGCAGAGGAGGGGAAATAATCGGCCGAAGGTTTCCGAAGGACTTGTTAAAACCTTGAAACTTCAACCTGCCATAGATGCAGGCGTCGTGCAAGTAATACAAGTAAAACTATGAAACCACGACTTGATATTTTTAATCTTGAACACTCGATTCACTTGCTTTTTTAAAACACATGAACTCTACGTACCGAGATTGTCTTTTAACTTGCACTAGTAATACATATCATTTTGCACGCATCAGAGAGAATTCATTGCTTATGTAATTGATCGTTGTTTGCGGGCGTTACGCATCATTTTAGCCACGTAGCCACGACTACATTCTCCCAATTGTTCTGGCTTTTATCGATACAATATCCCAGTATTGCATGAGAAATGGGAGATATACCATCCAATACGCTAAGCAATTGTGCTTCTGCGTTAGCTTCTGCGGCAGAATCACTTGTCAAGTTAGCCGCCACCCTATCTGAGGCCACTCAAGCATTGTCAACAGCATCGGAAACTCTCTCCATTGCTGCTTCGCTCTATTCGTCACATCCAGCTCGTTCTACAGCTGCGGATGGTAGTAATCTAACGAATCCTATTGATCGGGACCCAGGACCCGTTGTCGATCAAACTTCTCTAACCACCACTGCCGAGCCTAACAACAAAAGCATAGTCAAGCCAAACCAGTCGTATCGGTAAGTGAACTTTCTTCCTATGTACAGAATTAATAAATAACGACAATATCCTGATAGCATCTTAGTAGATAACGAAGCCGATGTGTTGTTATTCGTGTGCGCTCTAATTCGCAACTGCCAAAAAGTCGCATGCTACATGAGTTGTGATTTTGCCGCATTGAAAGTCTATAAAAAAACTGGTAAGCACAAGACCCATTTACGACGTTTCTCTGAGCGACTTGCTTCGCAAAAGTTCAAATCTATTATCCACACAGCAATAAAAGTCTTCAACGGGACAAAACCTTCGACGCTAATCACACACCAGCAAGATTTTCTCAGCAACAAAAAATCGATACTGTTCATATCCGAAACCGATGTCCCTGATATCATGTTCCGCGGAGAAGATACATGGGCTATTCATGTTGGTTGGCCATATGACATTCAACGATGTATGTTCAAACTCCTAATTCACCTATTGGGTAAAAGCTAATTTTGATGGCCACAGACGAGGCTCAAAAGGCGGCTCACCAGGCTCGAAATAACATTTTTGTAGCCTATTCTGAGGATCAAGCACTCTACCCATCGAGTGCAACAATACTGAAACGGAGCGAACCATGGCCTCAGGGCGGGGAATCGTTCAACACCTCCGTCAAGACGCTTCGCCCACTATTCGAGGCGCAGCTAGCAAAGATACCGCCGAAAAGGAAGGAGAAGATTTACCGCGTAAGATCTAGCATCCGAGCTCTTAAAAGGCTGATCCAAGCGTTAGCGATTAGTCCTGGATTCATTTTCACGGCCCGTGTGGTCCGCGCTACATCAGTGCATGGTCTGCTAGCATACTCGTATATCGAGCGAATTTGTACATCCTCGACGCCCTGAAGTATGAGAACTCAGGATCAAAAACATCTGGTCCAACTGTCCAAGTTGTTTTACCCGAGGTTCCAGTCGCATTTGTGGCATACAATCACCTTGAATCAGCCGTGGAAGAGGGCGTATTGCAGGTGCGGTTCAATAATTTACACCCGTCCTCGCTGTCTAGGGAGGGATTTTCCCCCGTTGATACCGTGTCATTGTAAGTTGGTGGTTTTACATATGGTTAGTCATTGAATTTAATCACTTGCTGGCAGAAATGAAAGCACAAGTGCTCGGGTCACTAGTCCAGCATATGACGCACACGCGATCCCTGACGAAATCTCACCCACTGACTTCAACAACAAAGATTCAATAAGCTTCTACGACAACTCTCCATCAGGCTCTAATGTAGTTCTTGACGAGTAAGTATGTCCACAAACTTAGTGTGGCTCCATAATTACATTTTTTTAGGACATACACAACAACCAATGCTTTGACGCATCCTGCAGACTTTCAGCCAACACCTGGTCGAACATACTTCGCAATCGAGAACGAATCCGATATTGTCCCATTGATATGTTTCATGGCTCAGAGATACAACAAATTAGTCTGCTTTTTAGACGAGCCAGGATCGCTAGGCCACTACCAAAGTCTAGTGAGTGATTAGCGGCGAGCTTTTCCTTCATGATCAAGTTCATGACTTGATGTCTTAGTTTAGCAGGATTACTGGCCAACTTGTAATAGCGCCAAAGCTTATGAGCGACGAAAATGCTTGTAAGCAGGCCGTGCATCAGTTTAGTAAAAGCATAACGTACGCAATGCTGCTCCTTACATACCCGACCAAAAAAATACCAGTACCACCTACATTGAGGGGGACCTCAATAGAGTGCTGTATTTATTGGGGGTACCATACCCCATCAAACGCAGGTAAAGTATTTTTTCGGATATTGTGGTGGCGTTTAATTATAACTTCGCCGAATTGAACGTACTCTTCAGTGAATAAGCGTGCATCTGAGTTTTCGTGTCAAGCGACCTCCGTTATAGTGACAGAAGAGCAACAAGACAAATTTTTAGGAGGATCAAGATCGACCGACTGGCAGGAGCATCCAAGTGCTGCCACATTGCTCGACACGAGCGAGCATTCTTTACTATGGCCAATGCGCAATGCAACACGGTTGGTATTAGCATCAGATAAAAAATTAATCAACAAACTCTATACGGTAATTATACCCCCCACCTGATGTTGTCTTACTAACAGGTATGTTCAGACACGATTGTATTTTTTCGGAAAGGTCCCACGTAGAGTGCTAAATGCCCAGGAGGTTGCACGTCGAGCCAATCATTATGCTGCGACAATTCTGCTCCACGGAGACCGAGACGATGAGTGCGACTATTCGAAACCTATAGCCGAAAGACCTTCAGTGTCCCAGAACATCGTAAAGAAATTTGACCTTCAACCGGCGGTAGATGCAGGGTTATTGACTGTTGGGTAAAGTCGAGAATAGTTCATATTCGAGAACTCATGTTCAATATTACTCAACTTTCTAACACTCATGTGGTTTCAAACGACTTTAAGGGCTGGAAGTGAACTGTCCTAGAAAGGTTTAGGTGTATATATGCGTGTCCAGTTGTGGACTTGGGACACCGTTAGTTCATAATCAACCTTTATGACATGCGTATGTATGCGAGGGGACTAATATACATTCTCTGAACCATCCTCCATCACCGCAAACTATATTGGAGTACGCTATAACGGATTGAGTTATTTTATTTGAATGGCGCCAAAGCAACTTCAATTGAATGATCTGTGTCAACCGATCGATTTTAGTCCCTACTGTATTAGTACTAGTACTTGCCGTATTTTTTGTAACTAGGCCACTTTTAGCTTACCTAACTTATCCGATGTTGTTCACTTGGTATATAAATTTATCCGGTCGCGTCGCGTACCACGACGCGAATCGCCCAGCTACGCTCGATCTCTCCCTCACCACACTAGTTTTTAATATTCTGGGAGCTATGGACGAAGTTCCATCAATTAGCGCTCTGCGCGCTGGTGCATCTGCATTGGTTTCTGCGGCTGAATTGCTCGCCAAGTTAGCTGCTACGATATCTGAGACGGCTCAAACATTGTCAACGGCAGTAGAGCTTCTCTCCAATACAGCTCCAGAGTTTAAACTGCCTCAAGATTCTGCTCCAGCCGATATCAATCGGCACTCAGAGCGCGTCTCCGATCAAACTTCCCCAAGTAGCCCTACCCAGGACAGTCTCGTAACTACCACCAAACCAAGGCAACCGTATCAGTAAGTGGATATTATTCTATCCGTATATTTTCCAGGTAATGATAATTATAACCCTCCCGTAGCATATTGGTGGAGAACGAGGCAGATGTTCTACTCTTTGCGTGCGTGTTGATTCACAATTGCAAATCAGTCGTGTGCTATATGGGTTGCGACATATCTTCGCTGAGGATCTATAAGAAATTTGTACGTTGACACATGGTAACTACATTGGGCTGAGACTAATTTTCCTTTGCAAAAGATCAAAACCCTTACTCATACCCAAGTGGAGATCTTCAATGGGGCGAAGCCTTCGACATTAAACATTGTTTCGCAGCATTGGGTCAACAATAGACAAGCGGCGCTACTAGTGTCCGAAACTGATATACCCGATATCGCGTTTCATGGGGAGGATACCTGGGTTCTTCATGTTGGATGGCCATATGACGAACAGCGCTGTACGCCCGAGTTCTTAAACATTCTAATGCCATTTTACTAAATTATTACAGACGAGGCGCAAAAAGCGACTCACAAGGCTCAAAATAACATATTAATTGCGTGCTCCGAAGGTCGAACTCTTTATTCTTCCAGCGCTACAATTATGGGACACTGCGAGCCATGGGTGCCCTGCGATGCAGAATCTCTCAGAACCACGATCGAGGCGCTTCTCCCGCTATTCGATGAGCAGCTCACAAAGGTACCGCTGAAGAAGAAGAAGAAGATCTATCGTGTAAGTCCCGATTTTTGAGGCCCATAAGAGCTGATTTAAGGATTGGTGATAAGTCGTGGATCCGGTTCCATGGGCCACATGGGCCGCGTTACATTAGCACTTGGACTGCTAGTACTCTTGTACGGCAAGCAAACTTGTATATTCTCGACGCCTTGAAGTATACGTACGGAGGTCCGGGATCAGACAGTTCACGATCGGTGGTGCAGGTTGCGTTACCTAAAGTTTCAGCTGAATTTGTGACTCAGAATGGCCTTCAATCGGCTGTGGAAGGGGGAGTATTACGGATGGAATTTAGTGATTCTGATCTCAGCCCTACGGCTTCACAAAATGGGGATGATCCAGCTCTAGCGTCATTGTGAGTTGAGGTGTTTTCATATTGCCAGCTGGTAGGCTTACGTTTTTGATAGAAACGAGGGCGAAAATGTTCAGATTGCGGATTCAGTTCATGACGAGCATATGGCCCTTGATGACGCCATGACTCTCGATCTTGGCAATCAGGATTCAGCAATCCACCACAGTGATAATCAAGGAGTCCCAAGTGAATCTTCCAACGAGTGAGTATATTTAGGCGCCCAACGCAATTTCAGACTGATAGTAATTGGTATAGGCCATGTGGGATACCCAATGATTCTGCGCGCCTTGAGAGCTCCCAGCAGCCAGCACAATACTTTGCAATCGAGGACGAGTTCGATGCCATCCCCCTGATATGCTATATGATCAACGAGCATGAAAAATCGATATGTTTCCTTGACGAGCCCAGGTCGCTGAAATATTATCGTCGTCTGGTAAGATACTTATCAATTAGTTTCCTCTCCTCAAGTAAACTTGTTTTATTGCCAGCTCAAGGAAATCACCGGGGATTCCGTGGTAATAATATCACCAAAGTCCACCTATGACGAAGCAACTTGCAAGCAAGCAGTGTTTCGGTTCCGCGAATGCAAGACGCGTGCCGTGCTGCTTTTAGCATACACCACCAAAACACTTATGACTACGTTGAAGGGGGTATCAATAGGGTCTTGTATTTATTGGAGGTATTATCCCACCTTGAGATCAGGTATGGTATTTCTTTCAAACCCATTGACGTTTGAGTAGCACCTATTCTGACTCAATTGGGTATCCCCTAGCCGAGAAGCATAGGTCCGAACTCGCATGTCAATCAATGTATACCATCATGACAACGACGCAGCGAGATGGAATATTGGCTATGCCGCGGCCGATTAGTTTGCAGGAGCATCCAAGTGCCTCTGCGTTGCGAGATATGAGCGAGAACTCTTTGCTATGGCCGATGCGCGATGCAACACGGTCGGCATTGGCATCGAACGAAGACATAG
The DNA here is from genome assembly GCA_037974915.1 of Ceratobasidium theobromae. NCBI lineage: Eukaryota > Fungi > Basidiomycota > Agaricomycetes > Cantharellales > Ceratobasidiaceae > Ceratobasidium > Ceratobasidium theobromae. Next base: position 73,765 of record JBBBZN010000050.1, read on the forward strand.
TCAAGGGCCTCTACAGAGTAATTGTACCTCACTTTGCTCATCAGCTGCTGAGCTAACGGATTGTCCAGGCACGGCTGTATTTCTTCGCCAAGGTTCCACGAAGTCTGATAAGCGCCGAAGAGGTTGCACGTCGAGCCAACGATTATGCTGCCAAAGTTCTACTCCATGGAGAAGCCGACTGTGACGAAGAGCGCGGTCATTTTGCGCCTCTTGGTGAAAGACCTTTGGTGTCTCAGAAAATCGTAGAGGGTTTTAGCTTGCAGCCGGCCGTGAAGGCAGGGTTGATATCCGTTGGGTAGATTTGGAGTCTGTTGCTGTTGGAGACTCGATGCCTGGTATCAATCAACAAACACTCTTTGTATATTTGCTTAATTTACGGGCCAGACACACGGACTGGGAGTTGTGGCTTTTTTATGTATATATGCGCGCATAATGAGAAGTGGCCATCCACCCATCTCTAACCAACGTCACCTGAGCTTCTCAGGAGATGCTTAATATATATACGTTGCAAAACGACTCTAGCATTCATGCCCGGCGCTTCACAACACCCGATTTGGCACAAAGTTTACATAATCGTTTGCCACCCATTACGGCCCTTGACCTGAGCCACGCCTCACACATGTTGTCTTAGGGTTATCCCCAACTAAAATTTACCCCGCCCTAGACTACGAAGACATGTCTTCGAACGAAATACGGGTGGATCGTTTGTCTTCCCTGGCAAACGCCGCAGACACTCTAGCCAAAGCAGCAGCCACCCTGTCTGAAGCAGCTCGAGCGGCAGCAGAAGCTTTTTCCTCGGAACTCACGAATTTATCGTCTCAACTGAATGGAATTGCCGAACTTGCATCTGGAGTGGCTCCGATTACCTCTAACAAGTTGGATGACGAGCCTCCAGTCGAAATTCCCAAAGACTATGACGAGCCAGCATTCGACACTGCTGAAGTGTCGGAAGACGAGGAAGAGTTTGAAGATGAGGAATGCACCAATCCAGAAGACAGCGATTATTACGCGTCGGGTGAGTTGTTCTCAAACAATGCTGGTTCGGGTATAACCTGGATGTGGGATTTATAGACGACGATACGAATGCTACATCGGTCAAAGACGCCAAATCAGATGGACCGACTCTCGATCGACCGCGTTCTGATTCAAAGTCTGTTCCGCCGGTTGTTTCTGAGCCCGAGATTACGACTGACCCCCAGCAAGCTTATCGGTGAGTCGATATTTATCGGGTAGTTATTCATGGCCGATCTGTGTTGTAGGATTCTGGTAGACAAAGAAGCCGACGTGTTATTAGTCGTATGCGCACTCATTCTCAAGCGCCGAAAAGTCGTGTGCTACATGAACTGCAGTATACCCGCGTTTAACCTATACAAGAAAATCGTGAGTCCCGTTCACGTCGTTAAAGATGAACTAACGATTACAAGATCAACGACGTAACCGACACGGCGGTGCATACTATCACCAAAATAACACCGGGCGAACTAATTCAAGTCGGCGAGAGTTTCCTCGAACCTGCCCATTCCGTCCTATTACTCCCGGAAACGCTCGCGCCTAGTATCAAGATTGAAGAACAGGATTCTTGGGTGATTCATGTTGGCTGGCCGTCCAACGAGCAACTTTGTAAGCCTTTGGGTTGATTTGGGGTTTTGTTAATTGTGTGCAGACGAGGACCAACGCAACTCTCATCAAGCCCAAAACAACATACTCGTAGCGTACTCTGGAGATGAAAAACTGTATCCTGCTGGTACCGCGATCATGTGGCAGAGTAAACCGTGGCCTAGGGATGTAGACTCGTTCAAAGCGTCCGTCACGACGCTGCGCCCGGTATTCGAGAAGAAACTCGTCGATGTACCACCTGAAATGAAGGAGAAAGTGTACCCTGTAAGTTTTCCACGAGGGTGTTCATAAAACCTGCTAAGGTCGGGAGTAGGACTGGATCAGCTGCCACAGCTCGCGTGGACACCGCTGGGTCAAGTCTTGGGACCCTAGCGCGCTCGTCACTCGCGCCAATTCATTTTTACTAGATGTTTTGCGCTATAAACCAGCCAGCTTCCGAGACGCCGAGTCAAAAGCGAGAATACCGCTACCCGAAGTGTCACCTGGGTTTGTGGCACACCACGGACTCGAGGAAGCAGTCAAACAAGGCATTCTCCGAGTGAAGGCTTCTAATGATTCAGGTATCAATCATATATCCGCACTTCCCAAGAAAGATTTCGCGTTTGGGAGTATATCTGCGTAGGTTATTTTTTGGTGGTTGGGTGTTTGTACTCATGAGATGTGCAGAAATGATGTTCTTGCTCACGAGGCGCGTAGAAATGAAGGAGCGGCTTTGGGAGCTTTGAATAATCTGGCGGGTAACAAGCCACCTGCTGCCTCGGAGTGGGGTCGACCCACCGCCTCGGATTGGGGAAGTCCAGCGGTGAGCGTTCCCCCGTCTGTTACAGACGACCCTCCAAAACCAAGAGTCGTACCCCAACCGGTGCCAGCCCGACCACCTTCCCAAGCGAGCGTAATGACCAGAGCCAGCATCAGCGATCGACCACCAGCACCAGCAGCACCAGCGACTCCCACGACAGGCCAAACAAGTTTTACGCGCAGCCACCTGATCATCGAACAAGAATTCGATCTGATTCCGAGCATGTGTCAGTTGTCGTCTGCGGCGGGTGTCAGAAACGTCGTGTGCTTTGTGAAGAGTTTGACTTGCATCGAGCCGCTTATGGAGCTTGTACGTCTACGTCGAGTTTGCTTTTTTGGTTTGGCTGATGGTGGTGTGTAGATGAAAGGAGTGATTGGCAAGGCTATGTTTTTGGCTAAAGGGCATATTCCGCTTACTCCGGGTGCGAGTATCGCACTTCGTACGCTCGGCGGATGTGTCCTTTTCTGCGATACGTATGCGGAGATTCCGGCGTACCTGAAATCTCAACCGATAGATACGATGGTTCACCTCGGGTGGATGGACAATGTCGAGATGTGTAAGTCGGTAGTCGGCTGGTGACGACTTGTTCATGGCATGGCAGATAAAAACCACACGAATATGAAAAGTCTCAAGGTGGACACTGTGATCATTGCCCGACGCGAGGTTCAAGACCCTAATGGACCCCAACTGATCGCCAGCCTTGGGCAAGCGGGTGTTCCGCCTGCGGACGCCGAGACCAAGCGGCAGTATAATCGGCAGACCGAGGGCGGTGCGATTTCGCTCGAGAGGAGGCTATGGAAAGCCTCGCTGTTGAATTACTCTGCAATGCCGCAAGTCCGGGCGTGGTACATGGTCAGTCCGCCGTTATCCTCGACTGCACGCTGAGATATTGTAGACCTGGATAACGCATCATTATTTGGGGCGACACAAGCAGATGAATTGGTCTGCGATCGATGTGGTTACGAATGCGAATAGGACGTTGATGAGCACGTTGTTGCACGGGTCTGGAAAAACGGAGGGGTTGGCGCTGCCTAGGCCGTCTGTGACTCGCGGGTATGTGAAGCATTTGGGGTTGGAAGATGCGGTGGCTGCGGGGGTGTTACTTGTTCAGGGGTAGGGCGGTGGGGTTGGGTGTATAGGTATGCATGGGGTTTAGAGTGTTTGAGTGGAGTCAGAGAAGCGTAGAATGAAATTGGGTGCTCATGGATCCCTGGTTGGAGTCCAAGTGGCCGCATGTTTAGTCGAGAGATTACAGCACTATGAAGCAGGGAGCACAGGATCTGGCGACTGAGGAAATCACGTGCCACTGGACTGAAAATTTAACTCTGCTATGGATGTAGATGTATGCGTGTATATTGAAGTCAGCTAGCCGCACAATCGCGACGAGGCTATTGTTTGGGCTGCCAGTGGGGAATTTGCGATGGGTGCGATCTGGGGTAGAGTGCGCGCTTAATGCGCTTACGTGATATGTCTGCCTCGAGGCTGAGAGACCCTCCACCACACTCGTTGATCACCATGGTCCAGATCCCGACCCGGACACGCACACTGTCGTTTTCTGTGCGCGAGCCGCGCACACGGCCGCTGGAGGGACGGGATGAGCGAGGTGGGTAGCAAATACAATTAATAATAAAGCTGATCGGCGCAGATGCAAAACGTGCGCGGCAGTCGTATGCGATGCGAGCGATCCCTCTGGCGCCAAAGAGCGTGAATGTGACGGTGACGGCGTGTGGTGAGGAGTGGATGAGGCCTGCTCCGAGTGGCAGTAGAGCTCGCTGTCCGTCGCCACTGGGCCCATTCTGGTCACGTGCGGAGAATCCGGTGCGGCACCGACGGGGACGAGTCCCACCCGAGCCACTTGGGAAAAAGGCGCTCAAGACGCTCTTTGCGCGCACGCCCCATGGGGCAGCGGTGGTGCGGCTCGGGGCACGGCGGGCGATGGCGCAGGCAGAGTGTGTTGCGGCCGTCGAGCGCGTCAGGCGGCAGTGTCCGGGACTCCCTCGGCCGCAACTATCCCCGCCCCTTGTCTCGCGCTTTCCCACCGACGACGACTGGGTCCCGCTGAGCGTCCAACCTGCGCCTATCGAGGTCCATGTCGAGGAATGCGATATTGTGATGTGAACACTCTCTTTCGTTTCTTTTGGGCCGCGTGTCGTCGAGACTGAGTCTCCGCTGCGTGCCACCACTGTCAATACTGTGTATTTGCCTATCCTTACTCTACTCTACTTTTGCAATCCAGTTGAATGGCTGATATCCATTGTTTGGCCACTCGGCCACGTGACCTCCACAACCATGTCTGGCTACTCTGTCGCCCAACCGCCCCTCCCAAATACCCTCCAACCGCCCCCAGAGCTCGTCCGCAAGCGCCGCAAACTCGCCACCCGCGTGCTGCCCGATGCGGTCATCAGAGAATCCAGACAAGCCGGACTCTTAGATGCGGATCTCTATGAACAGCTCGTCGAGCGCGAGAAAAAGCTGGATTGGGTCACTCAGCGCAAGCGAATCGAGCTTCAGGACGGGCTCCAACGGGTGATCAGGGTGGGTTTATTAATTCTATTCTATTTGTGCTCATTCTGGCAGACCCGGCGCACCCTCCGCGTCTTTGTATCCCACAGCTGTTCGAACCAGACCTGGCAGACGACCGACTCGCCTCCCAATTTCGAAACGGGCGAGGGAGTGCCCAGCTGGACGCTACGCATCCAAGGCCGTTTACTTGATGCTGGCGACGCCCCCAAGTTTTCCGAGCTATTAAAGGCGATGAGGGTCGAGATTGAGCGCGATCCGACGTTGTATCCCGAGCCCAACCACATCGAGGTGGGTCTCATCTCACTTGGGTCTTGTTCTGACTTGTTTCAGTGGCACAATACCACCCAGGAGCAGCCCGTCAATGGTCAGTCGTTTGTTACTCCAGCCTCTTATTCACACCTCGCAGGATTCAACATTACTCGGCGCGGCGACCAGCCGTCCACTCGCATCCGGATCATGCTCCATCCCGCACCAAGCGACCCTTCCCTCGTCCGATTCAAGCTCTCCCAACCGCTCTCGGCGCTGCTCGACATGACCTCGGCCACGCGTCCAGACGCCATTGCGGCAGTATGGTCCTATATCCGCACCCGTGGGCTGTTTGACAAGGTCGACAGGCGCAAAGTCCGTGCAGACGACGTGTTGCGCACCGTTGCGAATGCAGACATGTTTGATTTTCACCATGTGCCGGATATCGTCACGCGGCATCTTGTGCATCCCGAGCCGATTGTGCTCAGCTATCAACTCGAGTGGGTGTCATTTTGTTTATTTGATTGGTGCTGATGGGGTGGTAGGATTGGCCCGGGTGTGGGTGCTGTGCCCAAGGCGTTTGATGTCCCGATCGAGGTGGACGATGCGCTGCTCAAGGGGAAACTCCAAGATGCGTATGCGAGCATCACCCAAGGCGACGCCGCCGAACTCGTCGCGCTTGAAGAAAAGGTGCCCCCAATTACATCTCAATCGTCACTAACTCGTTTCAGGTGAATGCGATCATGGCCCAGATCAACACCCTGTCGCTCAAGCGCGAATTTTGTAAATCGTACGCTGCGAATCCGCAGCAGTTTATCCAACGGTGGATATCGAGCCAGGCGCGGGACTTGGATGTTATCCTTGGTATGTCTTGTGGGTGTTGTTTGCCCGGCTAATATCACCTAGGACAAGGTGGGATGGCCGGGACGGGAAATGCCAAGCCGCAGGTTGGACTGGGAGACGAAGATTTGCGCAGGAGCGAGTTTTTCAGGCTTGCGTGGGTGCGGGAGGCAATTGGAGTGTACGAAGGATCGCGCAATATGCGTGTCCCAGACGGGGCAACGCGATAATCATGCCTAGTCTTACATAATCTAATCTGTGCCACCCGCCACTCGTATCCACCACCTCGCTTTTGTGTGAATGGCCGACTCGGTGTTGAATACGAATATAGTCGTCTTGTCGACGTCTGCGCAGAGCTTTGGTGATGCGGCTGCGTCGTTGGCGCTAGCTGCCGATGCGCTGTCTAGAGCTGCCCAGTCCATGTCGGACGCTGCTGAATATATGGATTTTGCCCCGTTTGCAAGTCGGGCGTTTATTGAGGATAAGGATAAGGATGATTGTGAGTTGGTTGGTTGGTTGAGTTGGCGTTGGGTTTGAATGTGCGGATAGCCGAGTTGCAGCCCCAGCCTCAGACGCAGGTTCAGGTCCCGGTTCCGGTGCCTAGTTCTCCAGGGTACGAAACCAACAACAAACGGTGCGTTCGAGTCGACCTAGTGTTCTGGCTAACATCCAAATGACAGAACCGTTCCTTCGACGTGAGTCTGGTGTCGAACGTCTAGTTCACCGATTTTAGAATTATTTTCGCTAGTCCACCGGTTGACAATTCGCCTCGAGTCAGTGTCGTGTCCCCGCAGCCTGCGCCTGCAGCGCCTGCAGCTGCGCCGGTGGGGTTCGGTCCCGGATTCAACCTCGAAGCGTGAGTATACTTTTTATTCTGTACTTTTGATTGATTGATTGTGGTTAGGAGACCGTTTGATATTCGGAATATCGTGGCTGGGTATCCACCGCTTCCACAAGGCCACCACTACATCCAGTTGAACCATGAACTCGGTGAAATAGCGGTCACAGCGTACATGGCGCTCCAAAGCCGGAAAACCATCTGCGTAGTGCTCCAACGCACCATGCTAAGCTCGTACGCCAAGGTGGTGAGTCCCATCGCTGCGACGCTGGTATTGCTTTGACTGGGGCAGCTCGAGGCTGTTACCAAGGCGGCGGTGTTTTATCCCAAGGACGATGGCCGGTTCGATTCTGTCGAGATGGGCCTCGTCGCGTTTAGACAGGCGACGTTTCCTGCCATGTTGCTCCTTTCGCATGATATGCTACATAGTGTTTTGTTCCAGGCTGCTGCTCCAGACTGTGTAATCCACTGGGGCCTACCGCGGGACATCCCAAACTGTAAGTCCACCAACTCCAAAGCCAACTCCAATTTATTTGGTAGACGTCTCGCAGGTATCTCGACTTGCGCAGGACAAACGGTCGTGTTTGTTGTTACCACACGGACACGAATTCGATATGTTTAAAATGCAGCAGTTGCGGGAGTATGGCGTGGTGCAGTATTTTGAGCCTGTTTTGGTGGGGTATTTTGGACCCCGGTCGCCGTTTCCGATGGTTCGGCGAATCGCGAATCAGGTGCTTGTTGCATCGGGCGTACAAGTCGGACCGTAAGTGGGATGGTGTGTAGTGACTACCTATTCATTCTAGTCTAGACCTCTTGGTGAGAGTTCAAGTCGGGCGGTGCCAGTGTTGAGTGCGCCCAAGCTAGAGATGCCTCGTAGTAGCGCCCAAGCGTGAGTGTTTAGTTGTAGATGGTGGTGATGCCTGAATGTCGTAGTGGGTTGCCTCCGACAGAGTTATCCTTGCTGGTACCACCTTGTCCGCTTCCCGCAGGACATTACTACCTCGTCCTGAACGAGCCACTCGATATGATCCCGCTGATGGCGTACCTTGCTCTCCGCGGCACACGAACCGTCTGCTATTTACCTGAAAATACCGTATGGAATGCGTACCAGCAGCTTGTGAGTTTTTTATTTTGTATGATCAATGTATTGATTGCTTCTAGTTTCACCGTATTACCGGTCTGACTACGGTCCCGTGTAGTGAAAACTCGACCGTGATTGCGCGAAACGCGATTGGATTGTTCAAGTCTAAAGAAACAGCCATTTTGTTACGTCCCGCAAACGATAACTGGCATGTATGCTTGGGAGGCGGCCAGGGCGACTGTCTCGTTTACATGGGCGTCCCAGAAAACATTCCAAAATGTGAGTTCAACGTCCAAACGATCCATTCTCATCTGTCACAGTCCACAAACGGTGTTCGACGACCGTGACGCATTCGTACATGCTGCTTTCGCCGTTGGAGTATATCCAGCTCTTGACGCGGATGCCGCGAGAAGTTCTCGCGCATCCGTCGGCTGGGACACTCAACGACGATAAACCGAGTTCGGTGTTGCATAATCTTCGGGCAAAGACGGGTGCCATGTTGGCCGATATGAAAAATCCGCCGATTTTGGTGAGCAAGTACCAGGTATGATGCACTGGGTGCTTGGGTTTAAGCGTTGAGTTGTTTGCTAGGCACTTTTGAGTCGTCGGGATTCGCTTGCGATTGTTGGGGCGAATGCTGGTCAGTTTTAGCGCTGTTTGAATGAGTTTGTGGGATCTGGAGGGATATCTTGATATCACATTACGCCAAATTGCCATTATATAATACGAAATTGTCTCTCGTATCTCGATCATTTGTGGTTGGATACAATGTCGAGCAAGTTCAGCCATGTTACGACGATCAGACATCACCAATTTGCATTGCGAGGGTAAACGTTCAACCGAAATGCTTGTTGCTCAGAGTTGCAAATGGCGACCGGGCACCTCTAAACCCACCTTCCTATAAGGTTGTTGTACAATAAGTAGTATAATGTAATTAAATGACATCCGTAAACGGCATTAGCACTGAATGTATGCACCTATCTCGTATTTGCCAGCTTATTGTTATCACAGCATTTGGGACTTTTGTGTGATTTATAATTTTATGATACATCAAAATCGTTTAGAAAAGGGGGGTACCCCCCATTCATAAATTAGCCTCATTTGGTGTTTAGAATACCCCCCGCGTGCATCATACGGTTGAGTAAATTCAAACTATCCAAAGCCGGATCAGCTCAAGTACTATAAAGTACCTAGCCGGTTATGCAGGAGTAGTAAAATTCCATGTTTGGAATGAGCTGCTCCTTGTGTCTTGAGGGCGGAGGATTACCTGCGCAGAACACAAAATATTCAGCTTTGGGTCACTTTTCTTTACGACTACTTCAACCACTTACCCGATTTTCGGTTCCGAGGGGGCCGCGCACCATTACTAGTCGGTTGGAGTCTTGGTTCGCGTTGGGAATAGCGATCCTGGAAATAGAGTAAGCAGCAATCCAAGACAAAGGCGCAATATCTTACCAAAATCCTAACCCCCTTCGATAAATTAACTGGAATTTAGTAGGAGTGTCAACCAATGTGATTGTGGTGCCGAATGTAGGAGTGCCGGAGTAACCGGCGTATTTCTCCTTTTGGGGATTCCACAATGCGGTTGTATTATCTTGAGTATTTAGGTCTTTGACAACCCACTAAATCTCCAACGGATCAGCCCCGGAAAACTATTTCAGAGGCATTTTACTCACGTGTTGGCTCAGCTTATTGTCAGCAGTGGGTGCAAAGTTATTGACTATAATATTTGAATCGCTAGCTCGGACGGCCATGGAAGCGTCGCGGTTGAATGGGTTCAACTCGGCAATGCGGTAGGTTTGTTCATTCTCGGGGAGCTGTTGTGCCATACTACTAGCCAGCAAAACACCGAGTGTAAAGGTCTGCACGAAAAACCGCATGTCGATACCAGTTATCAAGATCGGGGAGTATGTGGATAGGAATAAACTCAACTTTACCTGACGATCCGTTTATAAAGCACCTCCAGCGCTACAACATCATTGATTGCGTCTATTACTCGCCCCCGAGAAAGATATTTGAGGCTATAAGAAGGTTCTTTGACGTTTCTCCGTGGACATAGATGATTTTCGAACCTGGCGGGAGAATATCTACGCGGCCTTTGGACAGCAGCTTCAACAGGATGGCCCGAGTAATGTTGATCACCATCAAGTCTGACAAGCCAAATTGTGTTTGTTGTTGTCGTGGAGAGAACTATTCTTGCTGGGATTGACTAGATTTGATCCTCTGGTGTAGGGTGGATGCGGGATTATAGAACTGTTTATTGCCAACTGTCGATCCGAATGTTTCGCATTGGCAGCACGAAGACACAGTGAAATATGAATTCCGACTCTATTCGGCTGGAAAGGGGGACACGAGTGCGTACTTTTGTACAACTGTGGCGCGTTAATCTCGTATCCGATTCAGAGAGAGGTTGGTGCACTCGGGCAAAGGGAAGGCATGTGCTTAGGATAGGGTGAAACTAACACATCGTGCAAGCTAGGTTGGCACCATATATGCGCTCGAAACGTGTAGGTATGCATTTTAGAATGGCTTAAAAATCTACTGGATTATAAATGCACAACGAAAGGCGGATTTTGGAAATTAGGTTGACTTTTGGTTGAATTTGAGGGATCTGGCGATGAAATTGATTACTGACTAAGCGTGGAGGCTATACTGCGGCATCTCGGTAAGCGAGCGAGAGGATATATTTATAAAGATAAGCCAAAGAATATAAAGGTCTTCGGCCGAGGGTCCGAGTCTTCGCATGGCCATAAAGGCTACTTAATTCGTGTCACGGAGTTCTACTAGTTTCCAAGAGCACTCTGATATTCGCTAGACTATAATTTCCTAAATACCGAAAATACAAGTACACAGGTATATGCATATGGTCAATTAGAGTTTTTGAGGCTGCGACGGCAGCCTAGGTCTTCTGCCGAGGAATTTAATAGGTAGTATTTTAAATTAGTTCATGAGCGCTGGGCGCTTACATATCAAATCATTCTTCACATGACGTCCACCTTATCGCCAGTTCGGTTAGGTGTGATTAGCGACCGAAGGGGGCCGACCGATAAGTACCACTATCATCATGCTTATCTGGGAACATTTCGACCACCACAATGAGGTCTGTATCAGTCAATTCCGGTTTCCATTGGCTCCACTAAGCTGTCTTATATATATCCTAGGATTGCGCCCCGCGAGCACGATAAGCTACTACTACATCAACTTGGCTTCCTTGCGCAGAAGCGGCTCGCTCGCGGACTCAAATTAAACCACACCGAAGCAGTTGCTCTTATTGCATCTCAGTTACAAGAGTACATTCGCGATGGAAAACATAGTGTTGCCGAGCTGATGCAACTTGGCAAGATGATGCTTGGCCGTCGTCATGTTTTATCTAGCGTTCCGTCGTTGATGCATGAAATCCAAGTCGAGGGGACGTTTCTAGATGGGTGAGTAGCAATAGCTTTCACCGTAATATCTATATATCAATTCAATCTTAGCGTATTTCTCGTCACCGTTCACAATCCTATTTCTTCTGACTCTGGCGACATGTCTCTTGCGCTCTACGGCTCTTTTTTACCTATCCCGTCGAATGACTTGTTTGAACTTGAGGATTCTTCACATTACGCGAGGAGCGCCGCTCCAGGCGCCGTAGTGGTTCGCCGCGAGCCTATCTTACTCAATCAAGGGCGGGATCGAATCAGGCTGCGGGTTACAAACAAGGGAGACCGGCCCATCCAGGTTTGTTTGACTTGCCGAACTAATTCTATTTATGGCACTGACTCTTCGACTGGCAGGTTGGGTCGCATTACCACTTTATTGAGACGAATCCTTCGCTCGAATTTGATCGTGGGAAAGCGTATGGAAAGCGTCTCGATATTCCTGCGGGTACAGCGGTACGATTCGAACCGGGAGATTGCAAGAGTGTAAATCTCGTTAGTATTGGCGGAGCTCAGATCATCACGGGAGGGAATGGACTTGCAACAGGTATGTTGAACCTTCAAATACCTACTTTATTTTTCTAGCTTTCAATTAACCTCTGTCTGCTTAAACGTGACAGGAAAAGCTCAACTCGTCCGCACTGACGAGATTGTAACCGAGCTTATCCAACGCGGATTTGCTCATGTGCCTGAGCCTTCTGCTCTCAGTATTATTGAGCCAAAAACTATGACACGGGAGGCCTATGCCGGGATGTTCGGCCCTACAGCTGGTGACCGCGTGCGTTTGGGAGACACTGGCCTCTGGATCGAGGTTGAAAAAGACCATGTGAGTGGCACTCCCAGATTTTAATATCGTACATAGGCTAACGAGCGATAAGACTGTGTATGGGGACGAATGCAAGTTTGGTGGTGGTGAGTCTTGCAAATTCGTACTCTACAAGGTTGGTATTGATTTGAACCAGGCAAGGTTCTGCGAGAGGGAATGGGTCAAGCAACGAATAGGTCTCACGATAAAGTATTGGACCTCCTCATTACGAACGCGCTCATTATTGATTGGGCCGGGATCTACAAAGTATCTCACACTCCCCATTTAACACCGCTATCTGCTGACGACGGGTATAGGCAGATATCGGCGTTCGACAAGGCAGGATTGTTGGATTGGGAAAAGCAGGCAACCCAGATGTCATGGAGGGAGTGCATCCTGACCTAGTGGCCGGGGCAAGTACCGAAGTTATCGCAGGCGAAAAGTTGATTGTCACGGCTGGCGCGGTCGACGCACACGTTCATTTCATATGCCCCCAACAATGGCAGGAGGTGCGTAATATATTTACAAGGATATTCGATGCATATTTATAACGTACGAATTAGGCCATGGCATCGGGAATTACAACACTGATTGGAGGTGGTACTGGCCCTTCGGCGGGGACAAACGCCACAACTTGTACCCCCTCTCCATTCTATATGCGTCACATGCTGGCTGCTACCGACTCGATTCCGATGAACTTTTTATTCACTGGTAAGGGAAACGATGCTGGCCCAGCTGGTTTAGAAGATATTGTCAAGGCTGGTGCTGGAGGACTCAAGTTGCACGAAGTGAGTCGCATCGACCTTAATGTGAATCTATATTCACGCAGCCCCCACAGGACTGGGGATCCACTCCTGCGGCTATCAAAAATTGTTTGGACGTTGGCGACAAGTACGATGTGCAAGTCAATATTCACACGGATACCTTGAACGAGAGTGGATTTGTGGAAAGTACGTGAATTGCTTGCAAATTTATTGCCTTATCACAAATTTAACGTTTTTACAGACACAATTGCTGCATTTGGTGGCCGAACCATTCACACGTACCATACGGAAGGCGCCGGTGGTGGACACGCGCCAGATATCATCGTTGTATGCGAGCAAGAGAACGTGCTTCCATCGTCCACCAATCCGACTAGGCCATTCGCTATGAATACATTGGATGAACATCTCGACGTAGGTACCGCGGTATACGTCAAACATTTGGCTCACCGGTATTTGCATATGTTCTCTAGATGTTGATGGTGTGTCACCATCTCGATAATTGCATCCCCGAGGACCTCGCATTTGCAGAGTCGCGGATTCGTGCCGAAACAGTGGCAGCTGAAGATGTCCTACACGACACTGGCGCAATCTCAATGATCTCATCCGACTCGCAGGCTATGGGCAGAATCGGTGAAGTAATTACCCGTACATGGCGAACCGCTGCCAAGATGCGTGAACTTCGCGGGCCGTTGGCCAGCGAAGGGGACGAAGAGGGTCGCGATAATGTTCGTGTGAAGCGATATGTTAGCAAATATACTATCAATCCGTGAGCTATATTTTTTCCCGAAGTCGAGTCGTTCTTATTTTCCCACCTCAGAGCTATTACACACGGCATCAGCCATTTAGTTGGCCAAGTGGCGGTAGGCTGTCTGGCAGATCTGACTCTTTGGCGTCCCGAGAATTTTGGCGCAAAACCAGAGATGGTCCTCAAGTCGGGCGTAATCGCATGGGCTCAGGTAAGCTGCTATTTTCAAACGGGGGTTATTTCTCGGCTTAGACTAGAGCAGATGGGAGACGCAAACGCATCTATTCCCACCGTTCAGCCGGTGTATTCTCGACCCATGTGGGGTGCCTATGCTGGCTCTGCCGCGTTGAATTCGGTCGCGTTCGTCTCACAGATATCTCTCACGTCAGGTAAATGCATTTTCCCGGTCTAGTCGTATACCTTATACTGAAATCCTTGCAGGCGTGGTCCAGTCCTACGGTTTGTCTAAACGTGCAGAGGCGGTAGTAAATTGTCGCAACGTCAAGAAAAAGGATATGAAATGGAACGACTCGACCCCAAAGATGAAAGTCGATCCTGAAACATACGCGGTTCACGCCGATGGTATACTCGCCGATGTAGCCCCCGCTGAGAAGCTACCTTTAACTCGGACATATAACGTGTTTTAAGCATAGTCAATTGGAGTATCTGGTGCTACTGGCGCATTTATACACTGTTTCTTGTGATCCCTGTCTGAGTGGAACATCTCATCCACACTGGCTGAGCGGGAAACATGCCTAAGCTTGCCAGCTAGACACAAGTGAGATGCATTCAAGTCAATGTCTCGATGATTCCATAATTACGTACAAACGTTCAAATGCAGACTTCAGAATCCGCTATCGTGCCTTTCTGTTGATAATAACTTAGTCCAAAGATACATGAGTGGATTGCTAATAAAACCACTTACGATGTTTGTGGAAACATATAACTAGGGATTGAATACTTAAGCTATGTGCGCGCGCAGCTGATAATGTTGATACATACCTTTGGACATTGATAGAGTTGGTCCTTCTGTTCAATATTTTGCCGCTTGCTAGCCCGTATGGCTTCTCCTTTCTCATTCGCCGAGGTTTTCTCATTTTGAGTTTTAACTTTGTTGTTATGTTCCTCAAATAGGGCACTAGCGCGTACGTATGAGTAACTATCACTCGAGAAGAACACCCTTATACTTACTGAATTCGTCGGTTGAGGAGACGATAGGTTATCTTCTCGATTTTTTCATCTTTTGCCATGCCACTTATAAATGCCTATATTGGGATGTACACTTTAGCCTAACAACAAAAAATGAACTATATCCACATACATTGGTAAATCTACCACCGAGGTTAACATCTTCTCGAGCCAGCTGATTGCCCCCGCACGCAGCCCACGATATCTGTATGTCCCCCAATGAGTATGCTAACCGTGAATGTAGATGAGCGATGGATATTAATATATTACTTGCAATTTCGCAATCTTGTTTGAATGCGTTAAATGGATTCGAAGTGCTAGCCGCCGTACTTGGGATTTCATCCTCTAGAGTTTGTAGGCTGGTACGAGGCGTTGTCCCCTCAAAAGTACTAGTGGCCAAATTTATTTCCGATGAGAGACCTAGAGTATACTTTAGTTAATGTGATATATATGTGAAAAGACCCCGAACCCAAGAAATTTCCAGTTTGGTTCTCCAGCGCTTGGGCGCATATTTGATCGGGGGTGAGACCATTCAGATTTATTTTGCCTGAAAACAGAGAACGCTTTCGGATACTACTGATATCAGCCGTCTCCGGCACCAAACCTAAAAATTATTCGCTGTCATATCGTAGCTGGAAGTTGGATTATAATTATGAACCCACCGGTTAACCCTCCACTATGGCAACACTAGGATAGGATGTTAGCCACACCCAAGTCTAGAATAAATAAATGCAATTACTCACATCGAACATAACCTTGTCGGAATGGGTGTTAGATCCGGTTCCATCGTCGGCGGGTAGTGCATCGTACTCACCGTGAGTTTAGTACCATCTGCAATATTAACGAGAAGCTCGTTCAGTTCCTAGGCTAAAGATTTAGTTCAACAAAAAGCGACACATGAAACCGCACTTGCACTGTCAAATAAAACTGTCTTCGGGTCAGGTTGATCTTGTTCCAGCCGAGTGGTAATGGTCAAGAAATCTTTAGGTAGAATTCCTAATAATTGGTATTCGGTGGTTTGACACAACAAATTATGCTAGTATTTCTGGCCTACCTTCCCGAGTGTAGAAGTCCTTATCGTCTTTTGTGACCAAGCTATATCCATGGCCAGCAACTAAGGATACCATTTTCAGAATATTCTAGCTTCGGTGACCTGCCAGTGAATGCTTAAACTTACAGAACAAAAACCGCTGGGAGCCTGGACTAGTGTCTTGGACAAGCCACTTCAAACCTTCAATCTGTATTTCGATCTTAGTAAAACCTAAACCCAAAATTATACTAACTATATTGTCCTTGTTTGGCCATCGTTCGTCTTTCTGATCATTTTCATCAACTCGGTCAGCTAGGACGCGAATACATTTGGGGTGGTATTCAAATATCCCTTCTGTACATACACTATGAGATATGGGACCGTGGTCAAGAACCAAAATAACTCACCAAGCATCTGAACTATATTATAAGCATCTACGTACGTTGCACGCAGGGGGTCTTGCCCTCCATAATGAATTGAAATCTGTCGAATATAACCCTTGGGTTTAGCAGGATTAAGCTTTAAGAGTGTCCTGACCACTAATGCTCTACATTGCTGAAGTTGATCTCCGAGGTTTGATAAGCGTTCTCTCGGGAAATTCCAGCGCCTCGCGTCAAAGGATTGGACAAAGTGATTTCTCTTCTGTTCGAATTCTGATATATTTTCTGCGCCTAGAGATTGCATAAAAACTCTGTTCGTTGACGCTTGGGATTCATATTTGGGTGCTGATACAGGTGGAACGCTGGTTGGTGCCCCAGGATCGTTTTTAGCTACAGCAGTCGGCGGAGACATATAGGTAACAAAAGGCCCCTGGGAATGAGATTGAATAATTGATGGGTTCTTTCTTCCGCGGGGTACGGGATAGTCAACAGAGTACCCTGGCAAGCGCAAACCCGATTTTTACAACGTTAACGCTAGTGGATATGTTACGAGATAATAGGACGCTACCTTCTGTTTCGGTGGGGGCTTCAGACATTCGCAGAACTAGGTTGGGAAAATGGGTCGCTCGCTAGATTGACAGGCTGGGCTTTGGGTTGTTAGGTTTGGATTGCAGCATAAGCGCCTTGAATGAGAATTCGAAGTGCCCACACGCCTGCTTGTCGTGATCCGAGCATGTAATTATAATACTATCAGATAGGGGCGAGGTATCCTGAACTGTGGGACTACCAGCTTCCAATCTAGTTATCATTTTCGATAAGTTCAAAAATGGCAATGTATCTAAATCTCCTGCTAGAACAGTAAAAGATCAAACGAAGAACCCTCAGCACGCAATTTATAAGGTCCCCGTGACATACTCCGCCAAAGGCGGCACTATTACAATCCAATATGCACAAATGGGACCCACCGCTCGAAACACGCTTCCGCGTTACCCAATTCATCGCGTAGCTCTCGAACCGCTCTGTGCAGAGCCTTCGCTGCTTCCATCGGTCTTCTGCCCTTTAGTAAATCAGCATACACCCGTCGTGCAACTCTCGGTCCATCCTCATCTGCAATCCCCCACATCGTAGCAATCACGCTTGGATACCCAGTTATTAACATCCCAGCCGCCAAGTGCACCGCCTCATCTGGCAGTTCTCTATCTCCTGCGGCAGTCTGACACGCGGATAGAAATGCTAGTTCTTTGTTCTTGAAAGACTTCTTTGCGATTTCTGCCAGCGTCAGGTCTCCGTCGTGGAGATGGAATGCACTCTGAGTCGGATCTTTGGCGTTCTGGGTGGCATGACATGCAAAATGTACACAACTATGTTGCTCCATTGCGTTGAGGACAGCAACCACCGTCGCGTCTTCACCACTCAGCTGTTGGTAGCTTGAATTTTCTGCATGTGCTCTGATTTCAGCAAGCTCGTTGCCAGTATACGACAAAGTCGGGAAGCCTTCTGTGCTCTCTTGACCGACCGCCAAGACTCCAGAAACAGTGTTGGATGTCTGAGGAGTCGACACCAGTTGAGCGCTTAGTGTGGGGGTATACGAGGAGATGACAAGATCGAACGTGTTAGATTGTGATGGCTCGTAGGGACCAGCAGCATGGAGAGGCAGAAATGAAAGTGGCCCGGTCGTGCACCATGTAATATGAGGCAGATCATCGATCGGTAGTTCGCTCTGCGCAAAAGGATAAGTAAATCAAGGATCGCGCGAGAGACTTGTCGTACCGTGCATCCAAGAAAGTCCAGTACGGGTTTTACCAAGTCGCTCCACAGGGTTTGGAGCATTATTTTAAACGATTTTTCTGATTGGGACGAGCGGCGTCTCACCCCGCGCGCTATATCACAATCCTCACCTCGCCCCTGGATTATAAACGATAGTTCTTCACGAGCAGTGACTGCCTTGTCGTATGAGAAGTTTTCGAGGGGTATATGCGCTATTTCGTCGCGACCTGGCACCAAAATCAGAGCATCACAACGCGTAGTATGAACGTTCATCACAACAACAGGGCCATCCCTGGCCGCGTGCTTCAGTTCACTAGCTTTTCGAGGACATAGGAATGTCTGCAAGTATGGGTCACAACGAGCCTGTTCAAGCAACTTGTCCCACTCGAGCGCTAATTGGCGATGTTGCTGCGCCTCTTGCTCCAAGTCAGGCATGTCGGTTATTGATGAATTTGTGGATCCGCGGAACCCTGCGAGCTCGAGATCGCGAGCCACTCGCTTCAAGCTCTTGACAAGATCAGGATCCGCAGCAGATTCTGCGTCGAAAGGAGCTCGAAGTTGAGTTATTTGTTTCCAGACGATGGAACGCCCCTGTTCGAGCCACTCCAAAGCAAGGTCATACAACCCAGACGAAATGGCCCACGATGAAGCGACGACAGCTATATTCCCTAATTCTGCCATCGACTCGTAACGCCTTTCGACGGTCACACCGAGCCAAACAACCTGGGGTAGAAGTCGCATGGCTGCCTCGCATGCTTGTCGGGTGGAGGGATGGTCTATAGATGAGGCGGCCACGGCCCATTCTCGCGCTGCATCAAATCTAACACGTGGTGATCCTATGGGAAATTGCGCGGCTTGTTGAAAAAATTCAATGGCAGAATGGATATCTTGAAGCTCTCCAGTGTACTCGAACCGAGCCAAGCAAGTGAATGCAAGATCTTTGAGTAGCTTTGATTTAGTCGCAAAGTCGGCTACAGCAAGGGCTATGGCCTCTTTCCGATACTCGATCCCCTTATCAATATCTGCAAGCTCGTACTCGACCAAAAACCGGGAGCTGTAGCACTTGCCGAGATTATCGAGCCAGAGTAACTTGGTAGGGTGACCGTCTGGCGTGAGTGAGACAGCCCGAATCGTGCAATCGATTGCAGCTTCAACATCCCTCGTGTCGTCGAGACGGAGGAATCGACTAAGATAACACCCTCCAAGCGCGCCCAGTGCCAGCGGCTTCTTTTCGTGACCGTCGGATACGAGGGAGACCGCGCGTGTATGACAAGTAATGGCTTCTTCTATGTCTGAAAGCTCCCCACGGCGACGAAATCGAGTGGCATGAGAATTCCCGAGGCTGATCAGCCAACTTGAGCATTCGGCATGACCAAGAGGGCCTAGTGCGATAGCCTGACTCTGGTAAGCAATTGCATTGTCGATATCGACAACCTCGCCTAGGTGCTTGAACCGACTCTCGTAGGAAATTCCAAAGTTGCTTAGCCTGCGTGGCTTTTCTGGATGGTCGTGGGGGGTCAGCGCGATCGCTCGCCTGTGATAATCAATCGATTTATCGGCGTCTGGAATCTCGCCGAGGTGCGCGAATCGATCGTGACAAGTGCTTCCGAGGCTGTCGAGGATGGCTGATTTGAATATTACGTGGTGATCAGGAACGAGCTCGACAGCCTGAACCTGGTAATCGATACTTCGATCCACATCCGAGAGCTCGCCTAGACGGTCATACCGACGTATATAACAAACCCCAAGATTGTAGAGTACGATAGGCCTCAAATTGTCCAACTGATCCTGATCAGGAATAAGAAAAAGGGCCTGTTCCATGCATTCTATCGCTTTTTCAACGTCGGCAAGGCTCCCGAAATGTTCATATCGACTTTTGTAAGAGAGCCCAAGGCCGTTGAGTAAACCCGGTTTACAATCGTGGTCGTTGGA
This sequence comes from Ceratobasidium theobromae, assembly GCA_037974915.1. Classification (NCBI taxonomy): domain Eukaryota; kingdom Fungi; phylum Basidiomycota; class Agaricomycetes; order Cantharellales; family Ceratobasidiaceae; genus Ceratobasidium; species Ceratobasidium theobromae. The sequence goes on from JBBBZN010000050.1 coordinate 93,736, forward strand.
GTTTGAAACGAGTAGAACTGCATGGTTTTGGTGCTCGATCGCTTGCTCAATGTCGTCAACTCTTCCCAGGCGGTCAAAGCGGCATTGGTAGCAATTCCCGAGGTCAGCGAGTAATTGTGGTTTTTCTGGATGGTTCTCGGTAGCGATCGAGTTGGCCCGCTTCATATGATCGATAGCCGTATCGATATCTTCAAGCTCTCCCAAACGTGTAAACCGACACATAAAAGACAGTCCAAGGCCTCCAAGGGCGGTTGCCGCCTCTGGACTATCGGCACAAGGCGAGGAAGCAAGAGAGAGCACTTGATTCCGGCACTCGATAGCGTCGTCAATGTCGTCAACGAGCCCAAGATTGACGAATCGGTTGTGCAACAGGGTGCCTTTGAATTTCAGTATTTGGAACATCATCTCTGGACTATACGCATTCGCGTTGTCAGTCGGGTATTCGCGAGTAAACAGTGTACTACCCACTCGCCCGTATCCGAGTCATCTTTCAAGTATTTGTCCGCCAAAAGTATTAGCAAGTCATCATCTGCATCATTCAAATCAGTAACGGGCTCCGTATCAGCCGACATTGAACTCGACAATGCTTCCGCTAAATGGAGGGATGAATTAGGCGTCAAGGCACCTGAGCAGCAGTAGTTAAATACAGCAGGCACGGTGACTTCAAACCTGGCGTCGGGAGGGACATTAACATTCATCACCAAAACAGGAATCGTCTCTAGGATCCCACCAGCGGATACTTCTCATCCACGGCGCGGGACATGACTGTGTGGGTAGTGCGGGCACCCAAAATGAACGTCGGGCGTTGGGTGCCGAGAGCTTGGCTGTATCGCCCTGACATGCACAGCGCTAAGAATACAATAGTCAGGAACGGAGTTACCGTGCCAACCGTTTCTTGGGATTCCTACACTTGGCCAAAAGTTTGTATTATAGGTGAGGCGTGACTCGGGATTTGAGCTCCACCAAGGGGGATATCCTACCAAGACCCAAGCATGGCCAAGAAATATATATCTATCCAACAATCTCCAAATATGGTATATAAATCATTGCATACGACATGAGCCTGGACGATCGCGGCCACATCCGAAGACCTCGACTGTTCGCAACGGACCATATTACTGTACTGTAGTATTGCGCATCTGGTTTACGACGCGCCTCTACTTGTTCAAGTTTGAGCCACCCTCTCCAACTGTGATCACCCACCTGCGAGTCCCACTCAGGTTGACGCGGCTCGGCGGCCCCAGAGGCTGGACACGACCGAAGACGTCCCAAGCCCAAGTTACCAATTGCGACCTTGTTCTTCTGTCGAATCGATGCAGGCAGATTGGAAATTTAATTGTCTACGAGCGCTTATAATTACATCAGTGGCTAGATCTAGAATGCGTAGTTGCCAACTAATTCGTATTCAACCCTCTGCAAACCTGCGCTCTTGATGGCAGACCCTAATGAAAAGTCCTGTTGATCAAGTATGGCTGTGTTCTAAGCCAGTGCATTTACCTTTAGATTGACATCGGCAAAGTCCCCGCGCTCTGAGCCTCCCCTGTACCTTACGCCCCGATATTTTTGAACACGCCTTGCGCGCCCTGCGCTTTCGAGCAGGGAGGAAAAGTATCCCCATATTGATATTGTGAACTTAGCGAGAGGTGATAATCGTGCAACGTAGACGTATATACATATCACCGAGTGTGCAGGGTCGTGAAGCTAACGAAAGGCACATAATTGGCGTTGGAAAAGACTGGGATCGATCAGTTTGCTCCGAGACGGTTCACCGATTGGACTTCTACGGAGAGAGGGGGCGAGGCTCTGGTCAATTGCTCTGAAGGATCATTAGCGCGCGTCTAGCGAGCGGTTCAGTATCTACCGGTTCCGAACTTAGATAGGAAATACGTAAACATGGGGATAAGCATGTGGCAACTGAGGCTGCAATGTCTATTAGAGTCAGTCAAGTTGCACTATTACTGTAACAAGGTATAAGTCAACAAACAAGCATTCCCCGGTCCGGATCCCTGTCGACTACACGCACATCCACCATCATATATGCATATGCATCCCCAAGTGCCGTGTTGTAATTATTGTAAATACAATGTTTATATAAATACCTAAATAATTTATCGCAAGTTAGATCTCGGAAATGAGATAAGTACTTAGTACTGATACTAGTGTATTATGCTTATGGGCAGGTCGTAAGTAATAGGGGATATGCATCGATTGTCTGCCACATTTTCTGACGCATATCTCCGAAATCAAGCAATTCAGAGCAGCGTCGCTCCCAAATGCATAAAATCTAAACGGCAACCATCTTACGCCAAGACAGGCATGCTAAACCAAACTCCGACAGTGAAAAGCACCATGCGAGCCAAGCAAAGTTCTCCATTCACCTGAACGATGAATGCATGTGGGCGTCGAGTTGGGCAAGGGCACCTCCATCCCACGACTGGCCTTGGCGATAACCTCATCGAGTAGTACGCTCTACAAACTACGAGAATTGGATGGCTACTAGCCACCGCCAAGACCTCTCATGGGATAATCTTAGTGCTCAACACATGGCTCCAAGAAGATCCGCCTGGCGATGCAAGTTATCGGGTCTGGACCTACCGCATACAATCACTAGTATGAGTTAACGCAGGGAGGTATATAGAGGTGCCCCCCCCCCCCAACTTGAATCTAATTCTGCAACAGTACCAGACCTGAACAATCTCAATCATGCGAGCTATCTTCTTGACATTTTATCTGCTCTCGTTCTTCGCCACACTATCGTCTGTTCGCGCAAACCCCGAGCAAACCGAGCCCACCCCAGAGCCAACCGAGCTGAAGACCAAGGATTCGAAGAAGATCCCTCAAGTGTTTTACGGATTCGACAATACCCAAGACCTTGGCCTCAAGCTTGATGGAACCAAGGACGATAAGCTTAAATGTCCCATTGGTTATGGCTCATGTTCGAACGACCCTGGAGTGTGCTGCCAACTCGGAGGATGGTGTTGTGGCCGAGGTAAATGCTGTGACAAGGGCAGGTGGTGCTACGGCGCTGGTTGCTGTCTGAATTCTTACTATGGATGCGACGGAAAGGTAAGAGGGTTGATCTCTTGTTCCGACACCCAGGGACCGCGGGCAATCACAACTTACTGATCATGAATATCTAACCCGCTTAATTAGGGATGTTGCCCAGTAGGGTGGGCCTGTTGTGGAGGGGGAGGTTGTTGTGAGCCTGGGTAGGTTGTGTTATCGCATAGATTGTTCGAGTGCTTACCATGCTTTCAGATGGCGTTGTTTCGATATTTTCGGATGGAAGGGGTGCACCCTGCTCTAACAACCGATTGTATCTGTACCAGAATGGCAAATAACTTGTGCAAATAAATTCTCGATTTATTGATTTATCTGTGTTGTTCCTATCACCTTGCAATTGCAAGGTCATTCGGGGGGCTAAATTTTTTGAAATAGAGGCTACGCTGATTCGTAGTGGCCATGGCTATGCAGGCCCATGCTAGATAAGATAAAGAAGCCCTATCAAATCTGGTTACAAGATAAAGTACCTGCATATAAGTACTCACAAAATTACAGTGCTTGCATTATGTCACATTAGTGCCTTTGCCCCTTGTATGTATTTTTTGCATAGGGCCGCCAACAATATACTATGCTTTACAAATGAGGCTCGTATGTACATTTTCAAACCAGGTTTGAGTCCATTAGCTAAAAAGTGTGAAGTGTTGAATGGAGGTTGGGTGAATGATCGGTAGAGCAGGAGATGCAGAGTAAGTAATGGTTGAGTGCACAGAGTGAGCGTGAAATGGGTGTGTACATGTGGTAGGCAATAAATCAGGTAACGTGTAAAGCATGAGGTTCAGAGTAAGTAGAAGATTCAAACGGTGCTGTCCAGAATGCCAGCTCCGCCTCTGGCCCTAATAGCAGTCAGGTATTCGTGAGTAACGAGCGTACTACCCACTCGCCCGTATCCGAATTATCTTCCAAGTATTTGCCCGACTTTCACCATCAAAACAGGAATCGTCTCTGGGATCCCACCAGCGGATAGTTCCCATCCATGGCGCGGGACATGACTGCATGGGTAGTGCGGGCACCCAAAATGAACGTCGGGCGTTGAGCGCCGAGAGCTTGACTGTATCGCCTTGACATGCACAGCGCTAAGAACGCCGTCGTCAAGAACGGAGTTACCGTACCGACCGTTTCCTGGGATTCCTACACTCGGCCAAAAGTTTGTATTATAGGTGAGACGTGACTCGGGATTTTGAGCTTCACCAAGGGTGATACTACCAAGACTCGAGCGTGGCCAAGAAATATATGTCAGTCCAATAATCTCCAAATATGGTATAGATACGACATGAGCCTGGACGATCCGAGGACCTCGACTTTACGTTTTTACGACGCGCCTCTACTTGTTCGAGTTTGAGCCTCGCCAACTGTCATCCCACCCCCACTCAGGTTGACGCGCCCAGAGGCTAGAGCCGCGTTGCCGGTTCCTGCACGCTGAACGAGTCCGGAAGGCAGGTTACCAATTGCGATTTTGTTCTTCTGTCGAATCAATCCAGGCAGATTGGAAATTTAACCGCCTATGAGCCGGGCGCTTACAATTACAATTACATCAGCGGCTAGACCTAGAATGCGTGGTTGAGAGAATTCAAGGTCGTCACTCGAATGAACCAAGAAGCCCTGTGCGAAATTGATTATCAGGCTTCTATATGATTATTCGATATACAGTACATGACAAAAGCATGCAAAAGAATTACAGCCGATTCTGTCCTCCTGGGACAACACGCTCCACCGATGTGATATCGCCTTCAAGGCAGTGTTCATGATCGGAAGACTTTGCGGCACACGTGCAAATGACGCCCTCGATACGCAAGTTTTCCATGCTGGACCCACGCGCCAACCACGTCATACCGACAACCCAAATATCACGTGACCAGTTAGTAGCCACGAGCCACACGATACAGTGCACGCCACGAGACGCACCGACTCCAAACCATGCAAAAAACGAAGAGTCGATGCGGACAATCTCGCTCACACGCAAAAAAATCAGTGTAATCACGTATTGATCTTGATTGGGCCTATGGCTTGGGTTGGTTGGTAGTTGGGTTGTGGGACATACAACATATATGGATACAGAGACCTCTTGTCGCAAAGGATAAGGCGAGTGAAGAAGAGTGAGAAAGTAAGCAGATGAGAGTTATGTACGGGAGAATTGCAAGAATCCGGTGCTGGTATGGTTGAATTGCTTTCTGAACGACGAAGAACCGAAGAAAAGAAAAAGGAAAAACGCAGAGGCTGGTGGGCGTCCGAGGTGCGAGGCGAGACATGGAGAGCATAGGACATAACCATAACATGCGGATTCAGTAGTCGCCATCGATGATGCTCCAGTCCATCTCTTCGGGAGTGCGATCGACCTGGACCCAGGAATCGGACATGCAAATGTCGTCGTCCGAGTCGCCCTTGATGACAACAAGCGAGGCAGCAACGGAAGCCTCTTCCTCGGCCTCGCTCATCATGCGCATTGCGGCGTGGGCGCCTAGGACCTTGACCTGTGCTCCACGTGTTGTGCGCTCGAATGTGCGACGAATAGTGCGCTGTGCAAGAGGTTCGCGCTTCTTCTTGGGACAAGTGTAGACGGGGGGACTGGGCAGGGGAACATGGGATGGGCGGGGGATGACAAATGCAGTCGGTGCAGATGGTGCAGGTGCAAGAGACGAGCGCCGACGCATAGGCAGTTTGGGTGCGGAAACCTGGCATTGTGGTGGGGGTGCCGGTGGGGGACATACGAGCATGTCGAGGGGATGTGTATTCACAAACGATGGCGCAGCTCTCAGTGGCCGAATTCGTCGTTTATTCGGTTTGCACGCATTGGCCTGTTGCTCAAGTGCGGCAAGCGAATCGCCCCCATGTAACGAGGTAGTTCGTCGCAGTGGCTGGCTTGCATTCCGTTTCAATCCAAATCCACCAGAAGAGCGGGTCAAAGGCGGGTAAGGTGAAGCGCGCACAGATTCGGCCGAATGCTTCACTTTTCCTGCAAATTTTACATCAGTCAGCGATCCACAAATCTAATATATAACCCACCCGATCCACTCCGCGACCTCCCACCGAGCGGGTCCATACACGGCAGGGGCGCACGCTCCGACCCAAGAGACGCCAGCGGACGCAGCATGATTCCAGCCATTCCCACCAATAAATTATTTATCCCACAATTTCAACGAGTAGCACGATGTAGCAGATATAGCGAGATGCCTCGTCGAATGTCGTTCTCGTTGTCGTAATGACCGTCCTCGCCGTGCGTGGTGATGGCGGGACGAATGATGTGGCAGTCCCCGTGCGTCTCATGCCCGCTGGTGGCTGTGCAAATCAGTCACGTGAGTCGCATTTGTTGCTTTGTCCCTACTTTGTTTCCTTGTGCGCCAAACTCTGCCAAGTGCACTCGCATCAGGAAATTGGCCGGGCCTCTCCTTTTGTCTGAGTCCTCCACGGTAAGCGCCGAACACAACTGACCATTCGCAATTCAACTCTGACCCAGCGTCAGGCAACATCCAAGTGATACAAAGCCTACATATTCTCAGCGGCAATAGGCACATCTATTGGCCGACCCATGAACTATAGTAAACGCTGAACACAACTGACCATTTCGCAATTCAACTCTGCAAGGCCGAGCGTCAGGCAATATCCAAATCCTATTCAGGTACATATTCTCAGCGGCGATATAGGCACATCATACATCGCGGTGGCTACATTAAAGATAAGATCGATGATAGCCACGGACCAAAGGCTGGAAATGCCCACGTGCCAAATGAACGGTGAGTGCCTGGATATAACATTGTAAATTCTATTGAAATTCAGTATCGGGGGTATATATGTTTGACCAAAGAGTGTCCAGTCTCTTCTCCCTCCCCCTTCTAAATGAGTTCCAACTCCGAATCCAAAACTTCCAACAACCGTCCTACGCCTGTCAACGAGCATTTTACATCAGGTGGTGATATCACTCTCCAATCTATCGATGGAATCGATTTCAGCGTCCATTCAGTGATCTTATCCATGGCCTCGGACGTGTTCGCTGACATGTTCGATATAGGCGACGACTCGGAATCGGAATCGGAACAGACAGTTGTCCTCCCCGAAACAGCTCAAATCATAGCCATCATGCTCCAGTTCATCTATCCTCTTCCGCCACCAGACATTCCTTCCTTTGAAATACTCAACCAAGCGCTGGATGTTGCGGACAAGTACCAACTGCAGGGAATGACTGCATACGTGCGCGAGCGCATGGATATCCTACTTTCACCAGTCAGTTTGTGGGAAAGTCCGATGCGTGCCTTGTCTATTGCCGTACGTCACGGGCTACAATGGGAAATCGAACAAGCGACATCTAAAGTTCAAAATCGTTACAATTTATGCACTACAAAAGACTTGCTTACACTCGCTCAGACGACTCCCGCCGCAACCCCCTGGATCAAACTTATCGGTACTCAGGCAGCAAAGCAAAACATACTGGTGGATGTCTTGTTCAGCTTTCACCAAGAACCCATGAGACTCTCCATATCCCAGTCGTATCATGCTCTTCTCTGTGCACCGTGCAAAGACATACATTCGAGCGGCATACGGCACAGTCCTCCCGAATGGCAGGCAAGATGGGCGTACTGGGTTTTCAAAGAACTCCAAACGCGCACACAAGACAACTGGGACGAATGTTTCACCGTTCCGTTCTTGTATTCAACTGCTCACCGTGGCGCCGACATCCCCATCCGAGCCGGATCGAGGAATAATTGCACCTGCTTGGGCGTTATTTACCAGGCTCAAAACACGTTTCTAAAATGGACTTGTGGGGTGCACGATGTTTTGAAAGCTCGGTTGGGTGAGCTGGATAAGCTCGCGGCTTTGAAGGAGTCGTCGTGATAAATGGGCGGGTGGGTTTGCGTATAAATTTAGTAGTCTTGTGTGATTGGCGATAGGAAAATGAATGCAGTTTTGAATGTTTCTTTGACTTGGCTTGGATTGGTGTAACTTTTAATTGTAGAATCGAGCGCCAAATATCTCGATTCGATATAACCTGGTTGTGTGTACAGCCTCAACACGCATATAGCCACTCCAATATACCCGGTATGCTATAGCATCAAAAAGTACAGGGTCGGACTTGGAATTTAGTCTAGTTCGAAGTTTAATGAATTTTGTCTGTTCAGTCATGTCGAAATATGAGAGCCTGTTCCATGGTAGCACTTGTTTAGAATCTCAGTGGTTCCCGCACAGTTAAGTTTCAAATTGTCATCGGGAAATTTCTAACGCGATATTTGGGTTGATGAATAATAGTCATCTACCCGGTCATTTGGCCAGTCTGATCAGTCATCGGGATGCCTTAGGTCGGTGTTTTCTCCAGCCGAACACGGCGATATAGCTAAGCAAAAGAAACCACAACAGCGACACGACTACACGTATATATAGGGATGGCTGATCCCTCTCACTTCTGTATCCAATACTCGTATCTTCACAATGTCTGCTCAAGTTCCCAGCACAACAAAATCCTTCGTTCTCGGAGAGAAACAAACTCGCACATTGGAAAACGGCCAATCTATCAAGTATCACAATGCATCGGTTCAAGAACAAGAGCTCGGGTTTAAACCGGACAGTGATCAAATCGTAGTCAAGGTATTGACCGCGGGGTTCAATCATCGTGAGGTGGGCAAGTCAAACTTGTAGTTGATAAAAAAATCTGACCGTTGGGTGGAAGCTATGGATTCGGAAGGACGATTATCCCGCAGTGATTTCGGAAGGAACTGTGATGGGTGCAGATGGCTGTGGTAAGTTTGTTTGATTTTAGGACTTTGAGCCTGGCCCTAATCGGTATTGTAGGAATCGTTGTCGCCGGGCCGGCTGATCTACTTAACAAACGTGTTTGTATCGTACCTATGGTTGGGTGGGACTCAGATCCTCGGGGTCCTGATGGACAGTACGTCCTTCATTTTACCACGAAGCATTGGCACTCGTAACAATATGGCTCTTTCAGGTTCGGAATCCTAGGCGGTACCTCCCACCCACCATTCGGTACCTTCTCAGAGTACCTTGCTCTCGATCGTAAACAGGTCCTACCTGCCCCGGAACACATGTCTGACGAAGAAGTTGGAGCATGGGGGTTAGGCGCGGTCACAGCTTGGCGGTACGCACACTTGCGTCCTTACCTCCGTCAAGGGTTACTGATGGTATGCGCATATAGAGCGGTGGTTACAAAGGCACAGATTGAGAAGGGACAGAACGTATTGATTGTGAGTAGTTTATAATTACCTGACTGCAAATTAAAGCTAACTCTTACGGTTATCAGACAGGGATAGGTGGTGGTGTCGCGATCATTTCACTCTTCTTCTGCGTCGCGCTTGGCGCAAACGTGTTTGTCTCTTCTTCAAGCAAGGAGACGATAGAGCAATCTATCAAGTGGGGAGCCAAGGGAGGTGTCAATTACCGGGATGGTGCGTTTGACTCTCTACGTACTCACTTTTAGTATTAACAAGCCACGAAGAATCTTGGCCAACCGACCTTGCTGCTCTGCTGAAAGAACACAACTCCAAAGGCTTGGACGCAATCATAGATTCCGCTGGGGGGGATTTACTTGACAAGACTATGGGTATTTTGAACCACGGTGCCAAGGTTGTGTGTTTTGGAATGTAAGTCGGGCATTTCAAATCTCGCTTTTCTGGCTCCTTACGTTTGTGCCCGTATCTCATCATGCATTTCAGGACCACATCCCTCTCAATCCCCTTTACCCTGATGAGCTTCATCAAAAATATCGATTTGCTTGGGTCCACGATGGGTTCCACCGCCGAACTACGTGCTGCAAACGAGTTTGCGACCAAACATGGCATTCGACCCATCGTTAGCACCGTTCTCGAAGGAATCGACAACGCTGAGAAAGGATTCGAGTTGCTCGCCAAGGGGAGAGGGGTGAGTAATTTATAACATTTTCTTTGCCAAGGTCCAGAAGGTTGACCATAAAATTCGGCGTTAGTTTGGGAAAATCGTTGTCCGTGTGAATACAAAGTAAAGTGGCCAGAATTTTTGATACATAGTTTGTCGATATAAGGAGGGATTTTTGAATAAAAATACCTGCGCTGAGATATATTTATCTCTAGGCCTTTTGAGCCTGATTGAATAGGATAAATGTTACAGTCCTATAAGCCGATCGACTCTGGCAACGAAAAGAATTCCTGGACCGGTGTTGATGATGTTGCGCGGTACGATTCTGTCTTCCGAGCTGGTGGCTTCAAGTTCATATGCTGCGGGATCACAGATCCGCTGTGTACATACTCCTAAACATCCCTACACCCTAGTTAGCCGATCAACAATTCAGGATCAAGGGCGATAGAAAGTCATTTAACGAGTTTGTAAGCATTTGGGAACGGAAGCACAACGTATGTCACAGACCTCTTAGCTCTTCTGTTCTACTCTTGACATATTTGTTCGATTAACCTGCTTAGATGAAGCTCGAAAGAACGTATAAGCCGATCTCTAGAGTTGGATGAAAGGACCTTACGGAATCCAGCCGATCACGAAGCGGCCACCGCTCGAGAGATGTTCTCGGGAAGAGCGGCCGAGGGACCCCTAGCCAACTCGTTGTCCCCTAATTAGAATCCCAAACTACTTGAGGCCATTTGATTTACATAGATGGGTAGCCTAATTTAAGGGTGATACGTCTTCAATTGCTGTTTAAATGACATGCCGTGGTGTTGTACTCAGCTAACACAAGCTTTAACAACACTAACAATACCTGTTTTCTTAATATTTGTAAGATATCCTCAATAGACCTCGTTCATTCCTGCAAGACGAAGTTTGAGACAAGTTCCACAAATTCTCGTGGCCTGTCAAACGGTTAGAGAGTTCCTAATTAGAACCAGCCATCGACTCACTTTTCAGCATGAACTGGGCACGAAACAAATAATGAGTGCTGCAGAACTAATAATTAATGATGATTCATACCCCAATGGCCTGTATCCAAGGTTTCGAGTCTCATATTTGGGAAGAATTCCTTGGTCACGTCCATATTGCGCCGATTAATGTACCTAGTCGTAGATCCGGAGGCATTAAATCATGTCATGTTCTGTAATTTTTATAAGGGACTTACTTGCTTTTAGCCCCCTTAACGAACAATGTTGGCCCATGCCAAACCTCCCGTCCAGGAGTATGTGGGAAATCACCTATCCCATCGATCGCGTCCGCGATATGAGAAAGTGGTATCCGGAACTTTAACGGTTCACCCTTGGTGGGCGCAACGAGGTTGTGGAGTAGGAAACCTCTAACTGACTCATCCTAACCCACGATTGCGATATCGGCTTCTGAACGATAGACCTAGTGATATTGGCCACTCACCGATTCATACTTTTTCAAGATATCCTCGCCTTCCTTTTTTGTTTTCACATTTGCTGCGTCAATCTCCCGCATCGCATCGATATATCGGCGGAACTCTGGGCTGATTGGGCCGACCGCAGGAGATATGTCTACTACCACAAGCCGTGAAAGCATATTTTTGGGAAGTGATGGATCTAATGCAAATGCCATAACAACTTTGCCGCCTCTATTTTTAGCCTGTCAGTCATCGGCGCATCATGGTAAGGAGCGAAGACCAACAGCGAGTGTCCAACTAATGAAATATTCGATAGAGACTTGGATTTGCAGAACTTGAGGATGTCGCCCGCCATTGCAGAGTAATCCATAATCTCCGAGTGAGGTGACTCTCCGTGATTTCTTAGGTCCTACAGCCGAGGGCTCATAAGGTTGGTACACTGGGGGACCTAAACGTCATACCACTGTATAAACCGGTCGACCCAGACTACGAGCAAATGCCTTGGACAAGGAGCGCCAGTTTTGTTTCGATCCACTAGCAAATCAGATCAACGAATGGATAGCTAAGAACGAGGGTGAGGCCGAACATACTAGAGACCGTGTACAATGAGCATAGGTGATGGTGATTTTAGCTCGGGTGGATCCATTTTTTCATAAGCTAATTCAACATGAGGGTTTGATACGGTCGCAAGTAGTCTAATTCCTTGAACATGTAGTTAAGATTCCGAGTCATCAGGGGTATTCAAATCGACGAACCCCCGAGCAATGGTGTTAGATATGGTTGGCGAGGTGCTAAAATGCCCCTAAGAGCCTGAAGCCGCCGAATAGCTGACATTGATTTCAACACTTTCGATATGTGTGTCGACAAAGTCAAGATTTTTGCTGACTCAAACTCAGATGGTGGTCGGTAAACTAGGTTTTGCCGGACCGGCAGTAGAATTCGGTGGTCACGTGGGTACGCGGACGCGTCATTCTACCTCGTTCTCTCCAGCTCAAGCATGTCCTTGTCTATTCACAATGCAGCCCTCCAAAGTATTGTATCTATCCGTGTACTGAATAATATACTAATTATGTTTGGAAGACCAAGCATCGCTGGTACGATCCTTATTATCGGCCGACCCTCAGCTCCTGAACGCTAAGGATGCGGTAGGCACTACATTGGGAGCCCACAAGAAGTGGTTTTCACTCACATTCGAACTTTACCTAGGATGAACGTACGGCGCTACATTGGGCGGCTTCTGCCGGCGCTATCGAAATTGTCCAGGACTTAATATCTCACAAGGCGGCAATTGATCCGAAGGATAACTCAGGGTGGACACCTCTAATGATTGCAGGCAAGTAAAGAAATCGAGATCCTAGAAATTGATAATAATAATCCAACAGTGAGCGCCGGTCACGGAGACATTGTTCAAGAACTTCTGGGTGCTGGTGCAAATGTGAACGCCACAAATGATAAAGGGCTGACTCCACTGTATGTGTAGTTACAATTACGGCACCCTTTAGCTCTTACATACTTTCTCGTGCAAGTCACTACGCAGCATCGAAGGGAAGAGTCGATGTATGCATGCTTAAAACTGCGTGTTGCTGTTACTCACTTTTTGATAGGTTGGCAAATTACTTATTACTCGGGGAGCAGACGTAAGTCCGGGGCCTTGCACAAAATTTCACGTTCTTCATGTCAACACTTATTAGATCAATGCCAAGGATAGAGCTAACCAGCATCCCTTGTGGGTACTCCCGCAACCCGTTATGTTTGTACTCACCGTGCAAAACAGGCATCGAGCTGCATCAGCGGGACACGATGCGTTTCTAACCATCCTATTAAACCCGCCAGAAGGGCGACCAAAGACACGCCTTAATACTGGTGATCGATTAGGTATTTATTCAAGTGTGTCGTATGTCATGTAATTCTGACATATTTATCATAGGGAACACTCCACTTCATCTTGCCTTTGATTCCGCCCACGCAGCCGCAGCAGTAGTTTTGATCGAGGCTGGTGCTGATAGATCCAGGGTAAGACCAGATATTTGTTCTAAACGTACGTTGTTACTCAATATAAAAATAGCAAAATGCCGACGGGCAAACCCCTGAAGAGGTTGAAGGAGTTGGAGGCCAAGAGCAAAAGCGAGCTCGGGAATATGTCATCCAGCGATGTGGGTCCGCTTGAGGTACCTAGCCGAACAAGCTCTTGTACTCAGCAACTTAGATCTGGACCAATGGTTTATTTTTTTTAATTCTTCCGCCAGATATTCATTTAGAATTCGGAGATATTATGCACCCTGAATCACGACTAGTATCCCTGATAATCGATGAAGAGTGTCGGTTGCGGAGGGAAATTCCATGTTATAAAGATAGAATAGACGGTACGGTGTATGTATGTGTGAAAAGAGAATAATGGGGGCTGTATTGTGACAATAATTTGCGTCGATTTTTCTAAATGTTGGCGCGTAGGGATATTGATAGTGAGTAACTATACAAGAAATACATGCAGACAATCACTCTTAGATCTGGTCATGAACAAGCGCCGATTGATATTTATTATGTCAGCAAGTTGGCCGTCCCATTACAGCTAGCACCCGAACAACCACAAGCATGCCTCCGCGCAATAAGGATCCCACTCCACATCAGCTCTCTTCTCGACTTCAATACTCCCAAAATGTCCCTTCATTTCTAAGATCGCTTCAGGCGCAAATGGGCGGCCAGTTATCGTCTCAGCGTTATGGCCATGGTGATGACGACGAACCCGAGATAGCAGACTCAGGCTTCCCCGAGGAGGATGGAAATGTGTATAATCCAGACTGGGATAAGGGTGCTTCTGCGGATGGACGTCCCCCGATACCATCTCGTCCGCCCATCCCGTCACGCCCACCTATACCTACTCGACCGGAAAGTACGGAGAAACCAAATGGAGGAAGGAATGGGACTCCCAGCGATGATGAGGAAGAGAGTGGGGATGAGAGACCACAGGTAGTCGTATTGCGGGAAGGAAAACATTTGAGTCGGGAAGAGGTAGAACGCGAAAAACGACGAGGTGAGCGAATAAATCCGCTGTGTCAGATTGTTTTACAATATTCACAAATTTACTTTTAGCCAAAGGGCTTCCGGATGGTGACGAGTCATCAAAAGGAGCTGAGGAGGATCCGGAGAAGGTTAAACCCAAAAAGTCCAAAGCGCAAACCTTCTCAAATTTAAACGTTTCCACTGGAGCCAAGCCGAAAGCAAAAAGAAAAGTAATGGGAAGTGATGTAACTAGTCAGGACGACAAGGAAAAGAATTCGGATAAACCAAAGAAGAAAAAACCTAAGAAAGAGTCTAAGTTGTTGAGCTTTGGAGACGAAGAGGATTAAGACGTCACAAAATATCATTTGTATTGATACCCATTACCTATGTACGCCTTACTTACATTATTTATACAAGCTGTACCGTATCACTCACATTACTCAACGGATTGCTTGGGACAATTTGAAATGCTTTTGTCTGGTTCATTCAGGTCGGACCTTTCCTCGTCCTCGCTTGATTGCCTTCTGAGAATAACGAATCGCATAACGGGAACTAATTCTAGAGAACAAGAGAGCACCTACTACGTGTTGTTTAGCCAACTTTTTAGTACGTTCAAATTTAGCTTCGTGGTTTTCGATGCGCTTCATCTTTTTGATATCTGGGGGCTTGGGTATAGCATTCGAAGCGGTCATCTCGATTTGAAAATTGATCTAACAAAGGGGTTCATGGAGAAGTTAAATATAAAAAGTGATCAAGTATACCTTTCTCAAACATTCAGCCAAGTTTTGGCTCTGAGAGCGATGTACGTCACTCGAGACTTGTAAGGAGTCGGTTCGAACTACATAATAAGTGGGCTAAGTCATGAATTTCAGTTCTAAGATATATGTGCCCTCTATATAAAACATACGTGGGCTCGCAAATCTTTCTTCGCCCACGCTGGTATCCAGCGACAATCGAGGGGTAAGCGAACGTTGGCTTTTGTACTCGTTTTATTTACGTGCTAGAGCTTATAACATGAGAGATTGTGAATAAAAGCTTCAGCCTAGTGAACATACCTGGCCACCAGGGCCACTGCTCCTTGAATAGCCAACCTCGAATTCCCTCTTTGGAACACCACCCCGCTCGCTAAATTCTCTCACCCAACTACGGGCCAAGTTCTTTGTGTCTTCCTTTTGTCTAATGATTCAGATTAATCAATGATTTGGGGTTCGTAGTAACATACAGTCTTATCTTCAAAATTCGTGATAGCGGGAGGAAGTGGGGTGCTATGGTCACCCGACGAATCCGAATGAGCAACCCATTGGAATTTTTGAGTACTAGTGGCATCTTCAGATTTTGTGGATGAGTGTATTTGACGAAACGATGTCAAACTAAAGGAAGGATTGCCAACAATAACTGGGAGCCGTGTCTGGCAATTGCATCGGTTCCTGTGGTCACTCAATATATTTGTATCACTATGCTGAGGATAATACTCACGTTAATCTAGAATATATGCAGCTAGTCGCACGTGAAGGTGAAAATAATCGGGCCTTGGCTTGGGATGAAAACATCAGAGCGATCAACGAAGTTCACGATGGTGGAAAACAAGAGCAAACTCTGGGTGTGAGAAAAACCACGTGACGTCAGGAAAAATAACAGCGCTCTGCTCCGATCCGCTCTTACCGTAAGCCTGACCTCGATCATCAAGGCTGGACATGACTGATGTAGGATAACTCATCGTAATATCTCGCCGCCGATAGGCTGCATCTATCTAGCCCAAGAGCTCTATTCTCCGATGCTTTGCGACGGATATCTTTAGATAGAAACTGACATAGGAGCTCAGTTGTATTATGTCTCGATTTGTGTCTCTATGCTTTACTGGGGTCTGCGCCTTTAGGCTGGAGGCAATTATTCTTCGCTTGATGAAGAATACTAGTTGTGTACATGGATTTCAATACCCAGCTCCATATCCACGTCCACATCCGAAATTTCGTTATGACATCAACAAGCCCGACCCACCAGTCACCAATCGCGGAGCGCAACGGCAGCCTCTCTCCCTTAGCCCCACAAATATATAGACTTGAGATGGCTGACACAAGAAGACAGTTCCATTGGGATTGCATCACCAACCTCAGCGGCGTTTGCAATCGCTATCGATTCCCTCGTAATGGCACGCGGTGGCTGCCATCGTGGCGGTGAGCGATACCACGGCGCCCGAATGCGACTGCTCCTGACTGGATTGCATTATTTGCGATCCCAGTCTAATGATCAGACCTCATTCTTCATTGGATGGATTTGGGGAGCCAGAACAAGATTGGCGCTCTATTTTAAGTCGCCTACGCCGTCGGACCATGCACTAACATTTCCTTGTCGTTCCCTTCTCCATCATATGACACTCTGCAGGCTGACCGCTAATGCCGGTTCACCTTGAACGCCCAGGGTCCGTCCTCTACCTGGTCCGTTTTAGTCACAATCTTAGAATCCCCCGGAGTCAATTGGCAGGACTCAAACTGGTCTATAAAAGTAGGACGGATACTCTTCAAGTCAAGCTTCAGCCATCTCCTTTCAGAGTAACATGTCGCACAGCAAGACCAACAATCCAGATGTCATTGACACCGACAATGTTCAGGGAGATATTCTGTTAGTTCCTTTTCGCAATCCCTCCTATATTCGCTTAGCTCTCCTCTAGTCTTGGCTTTCCTAAGAAAAAGGAAGAGTTTGTATTTTTCGTGATCAAAGATGCCAGTGAGTGCCTAGCCTGCTCTCACAATAACTATACGAACCGCCCTCTCTACCACAGAGAAGTTCAGGCATGCACTTTCTCATTTAAAGGTTACGACCACTACCGATGTCGTGAATATGCGGAAAAAGATCAGAGAGAACAAGGCGCAAGGCGAACATAGCCTTTTATGCACGTCTTTTCTTAATATCGGGTTTTCTAGGAAAGGCTTCGATGCTTTGAAAATTAAAGATGATCTAGGCGACGCACTATTCTCCAAGGGGCAACTTGCCGATGCGAAAGAGCTTGGAGATGAGGGTACTGATGGGCCAAACGGATTCGATCCTTCCTGGGATGCCGCATTCAAGCATCGTGTCGACGGCGTACTCTTCGTAGCTGGAGAGTCCTGGTCGTCCGTCAACACACATGTCGCAAAGGCCCTTTTCACTTTTGGTGACTCAATTCATGTTGTACACAAGCTCAAAGGGTCTGTACGACCAGGCGCCCAAAAGGTACGGGATATGTGTATATTTCCCGATATGAAATAGCCTAACTGATTGTAAATAGGGTCACGAGCATTTTGGATGGTTTGTACGATTTGATATTGCCGATCCCCTTGAGTGCTGAATTTTGCATTGTTAGGATGGATGGGATCTCAAACCCTGCGATCAAAGGCGTAGGTAACCCTCTACCAGGACAACGCGTCGTACGCCCAGGTAGGTTCTTCAAGTTGTAGAGAACCCATTGCTCCGATGTACTAAAATACGTATCAAGGCGTTATTCTTTGTGGCAAGACCTTTGATCCGGTTCAGAATCGTCCAGAGTGGGCAACTGAAGGCACTTTCCTTGCCTTTCGCGAGTACGACCAACTTGTCCCTGAATTCCACAAGTTCTTGTCGGACAACCCTATTCCGATTAATGGGCTTGACCGCAAACTTGGAAGCGAGCTACTGGGAGCTCGCATGGTTGGCCGTTGGAAGAGTGGTACGTATTGCACAGCTTAGGTGTGACTAGCATAAAATTTAATTTTGGAGTCCGTTTTAGGGGCTCCGTTGGCTCTTGCGCCTACCAAGGACGATCCTAAACTCGCCAAAGACCCTCAACGCAACAATAATTTTGTCTATTCGCAAAAGCCTGGCGATGAAGGACAGGAACTCTGTCCATATGCAGCGCATATACGCAAGACTAATCCCCGTAACGACCTTGATTTTACCGAAACAGACCCCAAAAATCCCGTCAACGCCGTGGAGAAGTCAAGTATTATGCGATCGGGTATCCCGTATGGACCTGGTACGAAATTCCCATCCACTCGATGCTGACAATTGTAACACGACTGGTTTATAGAGGTGACGCACAGTGAAAATGAAGAACACGTAACCGAGTTCAGACGTGGTTTGGCGTTTGTATGTTACCAAAGCGCTATCGACGAGGGTTTCCACCTTATTCAGAAAAGTATGTTTCGTTTGTTAATCCACACCACTCGCAAAACTCACTAAATATATGTAGAGTGGTCCAATGCACCTGACTTTCCTCCAGCGAAGAATGTTACCACAGGGTTTGACCCGATTATAGGACAGGCAAATGGTCAATCTCGCCAAACCTTGGGTACTTCAAGTGGTTCAAGTGTGACTCTCCCTAGGGACTTTGTGCTATCTCGTGGTGGAGAGTACTTCTTCTTGCCATCCATCAAAGCACTGAAGACTAAGTTTGCTAGCGCCTCGGGGTAAACTCGTGTTGATGAACTCATTGAAGTGTAATGAATAAATGTAGTTGGTTTGATAGCGTGTATAGACCCTCATAAGCGAAGCATATTGTCCACCTGAGGGGAGCTGATTGGATTGAAATCTCGTAGAGTTATAAGTTATAAACCGAAGCTCCAAGAAAAACCTAGTTAGACAGCATTGAAAGCAGAAATTTTCTTCATAGCCCACGGCACTCGTTTTGTTTGCTCCTTCACTGGTTGATCAGTAAACACCACCACCCGTCCTTCACGCCCCGCTCTCCCAGCTCGCCCCGCACGATGAATAAAGTCTACATCATTCCGGGGCTCGTCGACAATAAATACCGAACGAACTTGAGGTGTGAAATCAAGCCCACGAGACAAGAGGGATGTCGTGATGAGCACATCGGGTTGATCCGCTATACCACTCTTGACTTTCCTGGTAGTTTCTTGTCTGTGTTTTCCACAAGGCAGGGACTTCAAAAATGCCTCGATGTGTTTATTGCTTCCTCGCTGTCGGTTATCGCTATCGCTGGTCATACTAACGCAGCGAATACCTTGTGACTCGAGGTATTCGCCGAGTTCCTCAACTTTTCGAGATCGATTGCAAAATATAATAATTTTACTCTGTTCCTTCCAATTAGGATGTTCTCGCGCTTCTGCGGCCCAAGTATCTTGAATCTTGCGCAGTATGGCGGGGTTACGGTTACCGGGTCGTCTGTCCCAGGCTACGTACTCGGTCTTGAGCGAGGCGGGGAGACGATGCAGGTCTGGAGTGGTGAGACGTTTAAGCTGAGGAAAATGTTCGCGAAGGTAGTTGTTTAATTGGGCAGAGATTGTTGCTGTTGTTAGGATGAGGTTGAATGGAAGAGTACGCGCTGAAGACCTCGCAGCTCGTATATCTCCCAGGATCGCTTCGGTCCACGAACAAAAATCGGGATCTGTGGCGATCAATATGAGTTTGATACTTGCTTTTTTATGAAGGCCACTCACCAAATAGCACGTCCGCTTCGTCCACTACAACCCACTCGATTTTTCTAAGACTCATTTTGATGTCTCGATCAACTTCTCGTGTAACAGTTTCGTCTTGGCCAGGCCGCTTCGGCCCCACGCCGTACTTCCCACTTGGTCGAGTTAGATCTAATATCCTGGCAGGAGTGCCGATTACAACATCGAGACTGCGTGTAGCGTGACTCGCGGGTGCAATATGAATCTCTCCCGAAGAGTTTGTATTATAATTCCCAACTTGCGGAGTTTCTCGTCCAGAAGGTGAGGTAACAGTACCACTGGATACGCACACTGCCCGGAGTTTTGTGTCGGGTGGATGAGTGAGGTATGACAAGGTTGATTTTAGTTGGCGGGCGAGTTCATGGGTGGGGACGAGGATGAGAGCTCGCGGAGCTGGTAAACTCGAAGATCGAGTTGAACGACCTCGAGACTCGGTTACCTTTAAACCTTGAACGAGCGGGAGTAGGTACGCGAGGCTCTTTCCAGATCCGGTTTCCGCAGCCAATAGTGTTTCCCCACCAGCGCTTACTGCTTTCTTACGAAAGAAGTGGGAGAGAGATAGCTCTTGGATAGGACTGGGCTTGGCTCTGCGTCCGAGTAACTGGTTGATCTGCTCGACCAGGCCGGGGATTAAGGGAGGCGCTGAAAATTGGGGCTTTGAGGGGGTTTTAGGTGTTCGAGACATGTGAGGAGCAGGCTCCCGTATGCGTGAAGCGTTGGAACCTTTGGTTGGCAGCTCCATGATAGGTTTTCGTTTTCTTTCTCGATTTTTCCTCGGTTGCGCATCTGTTCTTGTGATCCTACCGATTCGCGGAGTAGGGGACCTAGGCGGTTTGGGTGAAGTGAGAAATGATTTAGGACCGGACCTCGGTCTATTACGGCTAGGTTCTTCTACTAGTCGTGCACGGGCGGGGACAAATCCTAGTATCGGGTATGTTAAATGTTTGCAATGGAATGACCCAAATAACCTACGCTGACCAGATCTCCCATTATCATATTTGGGACGTGCTGCCGCAGAAACCGATGTGTGGAGCAACGCTCCTAACGAGGTGTAGTAGTCAGCAGTCGGAAGACGGAAGCGAGTTAACATTATATGATAGGTTCAGCAATGTTCATATTATGCTTCTTGCAAGTCGGTAGCCCCCGATCCAGAGTTTAATTTGAGTGTTCAAGGACGAAGGGATACAGCCCCAATGTAAGTTAAAATTAATTTCAAATTTTTGATGACATCGATTCTATGCCACTTATAGTCCCTTAGTGGATAATTTAACCTGTCATATGTGAACCCACGTTTCATTCCGGAAGCTTAGGAATAGGTCATGAGTCCTCGATCTCACTTATCTTAGGACTCGCAACTTGGTGCATGGGTATTTATGCTCGAATTAACTTCGTCCGTCCATTCGCTATGTAGTCGTATTCCATCGCCTAACAACCTGATAACCCCTGACTGCCTTTCTCTCTTGTCGCATTTCTGCCTTGGTTTTGACAGCACTTGCGGGTATGTTTTCTACCTCCACCAACTCCTTCACGCGAAGGATCTTGCCCGCCGCTTGTGGGCTATGAGCTTGGAAAACGGTTGCACCTCTCCGATGGATTCCTAGTGCTTCAAGAGTACGTTTTGAAGATTTAGGTAGTCCGATAGCGGAGCGCCGGAGGGTGATACGGAAATGAGTGTTTGGTTTTGGGGATGCGGATTCGGCGGCAGAGGCAGCCGTGGCCAAACCTCGTGCTATAATACGCCCAAATACCATACCACTACGATATATACATCAGTAACGGAGAATTAGCAGAATTAATTTTAGGTATTTACATGTTCGAGTTAGTAAAAAGACAACAGGCAAAGGACGCTGAATTCGAAGGTTCGATCGTGGAATTCGAATAGCACGTGACTTCGGCCTTTGTGTAGCTTTAACTAAACCCCGTCCACTAAAGGCGGCAAGGCATAGCCGACATCGGGAACACAAGACGGTACTTCATACGGCAGTGTACTAAAATCTTATTCCCGCGCTAGGTTCTTGCAAATGTTTTTTGACCCTGCTCTAATAGCACCGCCTTGGGG
This sequence comes from Ceratobasidium theobromae, assembly GCA_037974915.1. Taxonomy (NCBI): domain Eukaryota; kingdom Fungi; phylum Basidiomycota; class Agaricomycetes; order Cantharellales; family Ceratobasidiaceae; genus Ceratobasidium; species Ceratobasidium theobromae. Next base: position 115,538 of record JBBBZN010000050.1, read on the forward strand.
TATCTAGTCCTCTTTCCCAAAGCTCAGGCTCTCTGGATTGAAGAAAATTATCCGAACTTAAAGCACAACCTCGGATCTATGAATTATTGGCTTTATTTGACTTGAACTCCTAGGACTTTCAAAATAATGGACGTTGCGAAAAAGGGTTGATAGCAATAGTTGTGTCTCCCGATTTTGGTGCCTCATTAGCTTCTAGTTTTTTTTTCCGAAATTTCGCCAACAATCTTATCCCACTTCTCCTCACCATCGCTAAAATCCATTAACCGGAGGCTCTATCCCTTGTTGTCTCGACCTCAACCGGTACTATATACCAGTATATTATCCATGGGGTCGACCGCAGTTCTACGTGCCTGGCTCGACAAATACAGGCACAAGATAGCTTCGAGTGACATACTTCCGTACTTCTCGAGGGAGGCAGTCGAGCCTACCACTACCATTTATAGGTAATTCCAATCCCGGGATCGAACTACCGGCTTCGGGACGCGCACGCCGCCATTCCACAAAACGAAGGAAACCGACATCCAGGGCGGTCGAGCGCCAATCCATGACAGCAGCCGGAAAGCGCGCTATTATAGGGAGACTGGCGATTTGGGGGTCCGGATGCGTCGACGCCGGAGCTCTTGTGGCCAATCAGCTGCCCTCGATTCCTCATGATAGGTCCTGGAAGGGAGGCTATCCTCATGTTGCTTTATGTAACGGATATATGGCGAGGCAACGACTTTGTGTATAAAAACCGGTGACTGCACCCCTCAAACCTCAACTGCCCCCTCTCCGAGCAACAAACATGGAACAACCCTCACCCGACAAGGTAAACACAGATAATGTCCAAGGTGATATCATGTGAGCATTCTTCTGTGACTCCCCAACCGTCACTCAGAGCTTCTCCAGCTTCGGATTTCCTAAGAGGAAAGAAGAGTTTGTATTCTTTGTGATCAAGAACGCCAGTAAGTGTCAAATTTACCTCCGTTTATTCAGCCTCTTGACAACTTCCCAGAGAATTTTAAGCTTGCTCTCGCTGACTTGAATGTCACATCCACTACTGAGGTTATAGAAGCCCGGAAAAATATCGAAGAAGCCAAAGCGCATGGCTTATGTGACCTAATACCCTGTAATTTCCTCAACATCGCATTCTCCCAGAAAGGCCTGAACACTCTTGACATTTCCGACAAAATGCAGGATGATGCGTTCACTGCCGGGCAACTTGCCAATGCCGAGGGCCTTGGAGATGATGGGATTAAGGAACCAGAGGGTTTCGAACCCAACTGGGAGACCGCGTTCAAACACCCCATCGACGGTGTACTGTTAGTAGCGGGAGAGTCCTGGAATTCGGTCAATAATCGTGTCAAAGATGCCCTCCTTTTTCTTGGAGACTCAGTCCTCGTAGTATACAGGCTCAAAGGGTCTACACGACCAGGTGACCAAAAGGTGTGGTAACCTATTTTATCGCTGGTTAGGATCCAGTAATCTGAATGGCTGTGTCTAGGGTCACGAACACTTTGGATGGTTCGTAAAATTTATCTTTACTACTTTCATTACTTATCGAACGTTGGGTTTGTAGGAATGATGGTATCTCTAACCCCGCGATTGATGGTTTAGTTAAGCCATATGCTGGGCAAACTGTCGTCGAGCCAGGTGAGTTTCTATGGAGGTCCATCGAAATTGCCTACTAAGACACACACCCAGGTGTTATCCTTTGTAGAAAGCCCGGGGACAATGTTGCAGACCGCCCAGAGTGGACAACTGAGGGTAGCTTCTTGGTTTTCCGCCAGCTTGAACAGCTTGTTCCTGAATTCCACAAGTTCTTGGCCGACAACCCTGTTGTGCTTGATGGACTTGACCGAGAGCGGGGAAGCGAACTGCAAGGAGCCAGGTTATTTGGCCGTTGGAAGAGCGGTATGTGTCTAACTTGGCTAGATGCGATTTATTTGCTTAGATATTTGAACCGATTATAGGCGCGTCCCTCATCCAGAGACCCATAAAGGACGAACCTGAGCTCGGCAAAGACCCCAAACGTAATAATGATTTTCAATATCCGCAAGATCCTGGCGACGCGGGCCAGGCAGTCTGTCCGTATGCAGCGCATATACGCAAGACCAACCCGCGTAACGACCTTAAGCCAGTCGATGTACGTGTGAAACCGCACAGCATTAACCGAACGGGTATTGCCTACGGACCTGGTATGAAAGTTTTATCAACTTGATAATAACAATCGTAACATTATTATTCTTATAGAGGTACAACCCGACGAACATAAAGAACATGTGTCCGAGTTCTCGCGCGGACTGGCGTTTGTGTGTTACCAAAGCTCCATTGACAAGGGCTTCCAATTCATGCAGAAAAGTATGTTTTGTCCATCAAACTGCGCATTCGGGAGGCTTACAATATACATATAGTATGGTCCAATAACCAAAGATTCCCCCACCCCGAAACAAAGAAGGTCATTGCAGGATTTGACCCCATCATAGGACAGGCGAACGGTCTACCCCGTGAGACTTTGGGATCCTCGGAAGGACCGAGGATGACTCTCCCCATAGACTTTGTTATGTCTCGCGGCGGAGAGTATTTCTTTTCGCCTTCCATCGATGCGCTGAGGCACCACTTTGCCGGAGTGCCACGCAGACCGGAGTAAATATGTATTTATAAAGTTTACAATCAATGATGTGGTTCGCGAATACGTATGTTCATCTACTTGAATCGATTAACGCGGCAACCCCCGGCATACACAAGTAGTTATCACTCAACTGCACCTGGCTCCCTGCGAGTTCCCCACCTCGTAACTTAAGCGCCCCATCTCAGACGCTCACGAGAAAAGCAGACCTGCAGGTAGATACAGTATCTCACAAAAGTCCTGCAAAGCTTCTAATAGGTAACGCCCAATATTTGTAGGCTATGGTGGTACCTCCAAAAGCACATGGCTGTGAAATGTAATGCAATCGCGTTCATGCTTTTGCGCCCGGGCCGCACAACCGTAATCTCAAATGCCTATCTGGGAATACCCTATCACCTCACAGGTATATTAAACTCAAGATGTACAATAAAACGCCTAACCCATTGGATTGATCCCGAAGAACGCTCTTACCATAATCGTTTCGAGTAATTGAGTTCGAGAGACACCACAAACTTTGGGCGCATCAAGATCTTCCGACACGTGACTCACCGACTCCCACTTTGCGTCACCAACATCCTCTAACATGTCATTTCGGTTCCACCGTTCAATACCAAATTTATCTATTTTGTAAGTTGGCTATCAGCCATTGAACTTAAACTAAAATTTTATCTTATCTAGCCACAATGCAAGGTCTGCTCATTCGGAACGAATCCTACAATTACTCCGCTCTTCATTGTCGAATCCGTATGCTCCCCCACGGCGTATTGCCGCTGCTGGCGCGAAATCAGAAATTTCCGGTACCTCGACTATTAAAAAGCTTCTGCAACGACCCTTGGAGTTTAACCTAGATGTGTCCACTGCCCCTCCAACACCAGACCAATATCAAACAATGCTTGACTATCTGCGCACACAACAATTAACTCAGTCCTTTTTCACTGGCCCATCGTCTCTTGCTCGATTTCTTGTGAAACACGCACAGCCTGTGTCTTCGACTGAGGAACTATCGGAATTGGCTTCTAAAAACCCAAGCTCAATTCGTTGGCCAGTAGTTGTTCACTGGGATAATGGGCTCGTTGCGATTGAGCGAGAGGACGAAGTCAACAATATTCTGGAGTGCGTAAACCAAGATGTTCAGCCTTTTGTCGCTTATCTAACCTATTTTGTATATCCAGAGTGATTTACGAAGAAGCAAATGGTGGAGTTTCCGTCCAACAGCAAGATTGGCTAACATGAAACACGGTAAGAAACAGTGGATACTATTCATTCAAACGTTGATATCATGTTATAGTTGTATGAATACCAATAAACCCCCAATAATATGGGTTCTGGTTTCGCCGATAAGGGAAAAGGATCCCTGAATAAAAGGTTAAATACAAAATTACCTTCCATGCGTCTTTCTTGCTTGCTTACAGAGAAGCGTTCTCGAATTTTAACTGATACAAGTTCTTAGGGTAGCAGCGTTGTATGCGTGATATGATGTCATCTTGCTTTGTTTGGCTTGTATTTGGGCTGCCTGATTATCATTGGCGCTTATGAATTCCAAATCAATTGGAGCCACAACTCTTCCCGAGTCCCGGCTGTGCCAAGAACTATACAATAATGAACTGTGTGACCTCGAGCAATTGGTCTTATTTCCCCATTCTATATGTGCATTATAAGCGATGTGGATGCTTGACATAAGAACTGGGGCATACGCTTGTGTATGTGAGGGCTGCAGGTTGCAAGCCTAGGTCTACAGATGGTGCGGTAGCACCGGAACTCCGGAAGCTTTACAGGAGGGGAGCGAGTTTATCGATGGAAGCGTTGAAGGCTCGTAGGTGATGCGTGGCTGCCGTAGCTGGTTTACTGGGTTTGTCAGCGGCGCTTAGTAATTTCCAATCAATTTGAAACTACGACTTGTCCTTAGCCGCTCTAAGACTACTTGTCGGATTCGCTACCAGGTTAATTGACCCAACGATTAGTCTAGCTCTCCTAAGTAATAGGTCCATATCAGCCTAAATCTCGTGGATATAGTAGAATTCTTGTGAACTTGCCAGCATAAGTTGGTCGGGGTCATTCTAACGTGTTGACATGCCCTCGGCGCCATCTGATCCTCTACCACCTCGCCCAGATGCGGAAACTGAACATGCCTTGCTGCCATTCCTAAAGCAACAACCGCCACAGACTCTCAATCGTCTCTACTCAAAACCTAGCGCTTGCCTTGCAGTTTTTCGGTGAGACCTTGTTGATGGTTATTGTGAGGAGCCTTTCTGCTCGCGTTATTTCGAACATTTCGTTATTTTTTGAAATTGAATTAGGATTGAAGTGTGGAACCTCATATTTATATTGTTCTTTGCAAGGTTACTTCGCCAACTCGACCGACAACTCGTGCTTAATCTGTTATGGTGTGATGTGGGCGTGGCGCTCCATGGACTTATGGGATGGGCGAAGCCTGAAGCTGTTAGGTGATTCCGAATCTGCTCGATAACCCTTGACACATCGATACTAAATGCGATTATTGCGCGTTCAGTGCCATGCAGACGTCCGTATCCGACTTGAAGGCCCTGAGTATACTGCGTGTTTCGGCCTCCAACCCTCCGAGTGTAATGTTGACGACTGCCTACCGTGATTCCCTAAGGGTGGCGTTACGTGGAGGGTGCGTTGGGCTCGATGTTTACGTGCAGTTCCGGTTGATCTCCGCGATTTGGTAAATTAGGGGCGACCATAAATCGTTTGGGATGCCAGTACCTTCGCGTGGCCAGCCACAAATGTCGATAGAGCAACTGGATAAAAAAGCGATTGAACATTGGGAGGTGAGTGCCCAGCTAGCGGGCTCCAGGGCCATCTTCATTCTCAGTCACCAGACAATTCTTCACTACATGGTCGATACCAATTCGTCTGCTCAACGTCCAGGCGGTGGCGCGCTCCACTTGTTGGTAGCTGGGGGTTGGCTCGAAGAGGGTAGAGGGTGTGTTGTGAAAACCACCTTGGTGCTATGGCTTACGTTGCTTGGTTTAGGGGCGGAGGGCACGAAATTACATCTACTGGCTTCCAATTTCTCCTACAATCCCCGCGGGCACAATTATGGGACATTCTACTCCAGTATCTTCATATGTCGGATGTAAGTTGGCGTTTACTCATTGCAGCGTTGGCTAAAATATAGTCAGGCCCGGAGGATGGACATCGCCGAAGTACTAAGTTTTCTATTCATGCTCTCATTGATGAAGTTGGGACAGGTGAGAAGGTTTGTAAATTTCGAAAATTTTGTTTCGCTTACGTAGTTCAGGAGTACTCCTGTGACAACTTATCGTTGACCCAAAATGCTATGATGACGGACCTGAAAGACTACGGAATTGTCTATGTACCATATGTGCGTCGTCCTGACTCGAGATCGCCTGTTGACTGACCGTTTATTTAGAATTCTAACAAATCGTTTTACCCGACTCGGCTTGCTACAACACTCTCCTCCTCTCTTCCTCCGCTTCCATCTTCAATATCATCTACGGGCAACAACCCCGCAGACAGAGGTTTTATTATTTTGGAAACAAATTATCGCCTCTACGCCTATACCGGTAAGCCTTCAAGTTTCTGCATAATTCTCTATATCTATATGTTTTTGCAGATAATCCGCTGCAAACGTCCGTGCTCAACCTTTTTGTATCCCTGCGCTCTCGCTTCCCAAATCTGGTCGTTGGGCATATCACTCGAGACAGCGTCAAACGGGCATTGAGCAAGGGAATATCGGCTGAACAGGTGTGTTGGGACATCGCGCTCATTCGTATAGCTTACATTTTCGTGTAAAAGATTATTAGTTATCTCGAAACACATGCTCACCCCCAAATGCGCCGACAGGTGAGGAATGCTTATTATTCATTAACGATCGCTTATTAACTTGTGACTGCAAGAATCCTTTGCTGCCTGTTACTGTCCAGGATCAAATTCGTTTGTGGGAGATGGAACAAAATAGAGTCCAAGAGGCTGAAGGTACGTCGTTTTACGCATATACATTGGAGTTAGTTGCTTATACGTAAGTCAAGGATATTTATATACCGAGTTTGGGTCGCAAGCGGATTACGAGCTTGTTCTCAAGTACGCCAAGGAGTGTAACTTAGTACTCTATGAGAGTGCTCGTGATCGACAGTTCTTTGCCAAAGCCGATGGCCATGCGCTCATTAGACAATATATTGAGCGACGGGGAGGTTGAACACATCAAGCCTTACATTTGGTATATTTTAAGCATATCACTTCCCGAATTCCTATATTTTACTTGTAGCTACCGTCTCAGTGTATTTACACTTCCAACATGGGCTTATTTTCTACAGGCACCATCATTTGTGGTTCCTATGCTAAGATCCCTATCATCGTGGCATGGCTCATCCCAGGACGTGGGTGTTCACCCAAGTATCTGTTTGTGGAGGACATTATGATGCGCCTATCAATACCACTGTAATGCACGCAGTATAATTCATTCGCAGGCTACTGACGACAACGACAATGATAACTTTATATTCAATGTATGATAGCACATAGCTTTAAGCTTGTTAGAGCCCAAGTATTGATATCCATTGGTCCAATTGTATGCGCTACCAAGCATACGCTCATAATGAGTTCTACCTAGACCATGACAATTCAGATTTAACGATCTCATATATCGGCGTGCAGAGATGTACTAGATTCTGTATATCGATACCATTGAGAAACTCAATACAACTGCGGAATCGTATACCACGCGTATTGTATGGCTCGGGGAGCATAGGGTATTATGAAGTTTGTAGAACATCTATTATTGCCTGACAGTTCTCGCGAGCTCTCAACACCATCTACATGGCAGAGTTGAGCGTGCTTGTAAAAGATCGGCGTGTGAATATATATTCGATTGTGATATCATGACGTGCATATACCTTGAAGTATTCACATCTTGACACTAAACCCCTATTGATAGATCCTCGACCCACTGGAATTCTTTTCGGTTGAGCATGACTAATACTTCAAGCCAGCGCACGAACAAGCGAGACGTGGTGCACTGAGCGGGGCTCTAGTTTGAGCTTGAACAGATTCGGATGACTAATAATAATGATTAGATATCTTGGTTATGCTTTTAGGAGATCAGTGCCTACTTTACGACTGAACTTTTTGTCTCGAGCTTAGGTATAATATCCGTCCCGTTTTCATTCTTAGCTGCGCTGATATTCATCGTGGATAGGATAGAAGCAATGACGATGAAGGCGGATGCTCGGGCAAAATGAATCCCAGGACATAGTTTACATATATGCTTGTAAATCAATTTTTTTAAATAATAAGTCACAGATTACCTACCGACGGCCAAATCCAAACACAGGGCAAGGAGGAACAGACGGGTCCAAGAATCTATCGGGGTTGAATTCCTCCGGATCTTTGTAGAACTTCTCGTCTCGGCTCATCGCCCTATGTGCGCATTTAATCAGTACGTGGGAGATCTGCGAGCGTTCGTACCAGATATTCCCGATGCTATTATAAACTCAGTATAATCGCTTTTAGTTTAGTGGACTGCACTTACACCATCGCCCCTTTTGGGATTTTGCATCCTTGGTAAACATCATCTTCATAGCATGCATGTGGAACGCCTGAATTTGCTATGTTAGGGGAAATAAATGAACCCAAGATGTAATCATACCATTGGGAACTACCGGACACCACCTCAGTACTTCCTGGATGAGGCGATTCGTATATGGTAGCTGTTCGCTATCTGCGATGACCGGAAGTCGGTCTTTCCCAATAACCGTGTCTATTTCTTGTTGAGCTTGTGCTTGTGCTTCGGGATGTAAAATCATAGTAAGCACAAAAACGAGGAAAACGTTTGCTGTCTAATAAATTATTAGTAAATAGCTCGCTAAGAGTCTTCAGTATGCTGGCACCGTTTCAGTACCACCTTCAAGTCGAACGCCAATCATGTATCAGTAATCTCCTATTAAGAAATCTTCCGGCCGGAGCTTACCTCCAAACAGCGTGATAGCAATCTGGCTAATATAGTCGTCAGCTTCATGAGGAGTCAGCCCCAGCGATTCGGCATGGGCTACTAAGGATGCAATCATGCAGGGCTCGTTATCTCCTGAAGCCTAGATCAATTAGTTAGACCCGGACGAGTAATGGGTGGCAATGCCAGATCTTGGCCTACCATGCGGGATGTTGTCCAATTGAAGGAATCGTTCACAGCCCTGCGCTGTTGTTCACGCCATTCGCGTGCTACTCGCTTCCAACCAGTCCCAGGAAACCATTCCGGAACGTATCGTAGGGCGGGGAATAAGTTGACCAGAAAATCTTATAGGGTGATCACCTCCATATTAGTCATGTCAACCAGAAAGGGGAAAATAAAGTATCGTACGTACTTGAGGGTACAGCGGCTTTCGCTAGATTATCAACCGCTCGGTGGACTTCAATTACTAGTGGGTCATCCACCCCTTTCACTTGATAGCCGTAGATAGAACGCATGAGTGTACCTGCTAATGTCCTAGTACCCATTTCAGTATTAACCAAACCTGATGTGGTGAATACCGGCCTGAAGAATTCCCCATATACCTTTTCCGAATCATCGAGGTTGCTACTCGAGTCTATGAGTCTTTGCAATAATAATCGGGCCTCGTGCTCCTGGGACCTATGAAATGATGCAGCAGCCTTTTTGTGCAGCCAAGGATGTATCAGTCGGCGGTTCTTTCTCCAACGTTCGTTGTATCCAAGGACACCAATAAACTCTGGCCAGTTCATCCTACAACCTGAGTTAGTGAATAGAAATATGACGTATCTCAGGCCATAAAACTTGCAGTGAGGGGTCTGATATCATTGTGGGGCATGTACGATCAGAGTAAAGTCCTGATCGCTTCTCGAATAGATTGGCTGTGTCCTCTGCGGAGTTTAGCACTACAATCACTCTCCCAAATATCTTTAGAGAAAACATCTTCACTGTGATTACTTAGGTTTATGATTCAGTTATGAGTCTATCGCTGCCCACCTCCCAGTTGTTTTCCCAGATTCATGAACCCGAGATGCTCGTTTCCTTGAGGCATGGACAGCAAGTTACCAATCAAGGGGTATGACTTAGGACTTGTTGGTAGTGGAGCATCCGCTGAACGGCGCAGAGACCAAAGCTGGAGGGCAACCACCACGCCCGCCATGGCCCCAAGCCCAAGCATCAAATTATGGGACTCGGGCATGGTGGTAGAAGGAAGCAAGCTGATTCGCACGTGCACGTGCGGGACAAAAGCGGCAATACATTGTTCGCTTCGAATTCGAATTCGCGGATCGAATAGGTACTTCGGCATGATCACGATTGATCGGCAGCAGAACTGATAGACGTATACATTGCATATTTTTACCATACGTATTTCATTCAAGGTCTGTATTAATTTTTTGAATTATGGAGTCGCAATTTTACACTCCAAAACATAGATTCCTTTTCAAATCTCCATAAACTCGGCCCAATATATACTTAATGTAGTTGTGTGCGTGCAAGCTTCTCGTGCTCCACAGAGCGGGGCGTAAGCCTCATATTGAATGATTTTGGACTGCTACATATCACGCAGGGGTCAAATCTCTACCTTAGATACTTGTTAAACTTCAACTTACATACTAGTTGCATTGCGCATTTCACAGGTCGGGCGAATATGGTTACCATGCTCATCTTGAGCAGGTTCGATGTTGAATCCTGTAAGAAGCGTAGCAATAATAATGAATAACGAGGATTCCGCAAAATGGGTCCCCGGACAGCGCCTATGTGAAGTATTAGTTCAAATACCCCATTGCTCAACCTCTTTTGGCTCACCGACGTCCCCAGCCAAACAAGGGAGAAGGGGGCACAGATGGGTCTAAAAACCGATCCGGGTCGAACGTTTCCGGGTCTTTATATACTTTGGGGTCGCGGGTCATGGCCCTGTACATAAAATTATACTAAGTTTTGATTGTGTGGAATACTGATGGCACTTGGACATACCAAACATTTCCTATACTATGAATTAGTTAGCTATATGCGCCTCATGTTTCTTTAGATGCGCGTACGTACACTATAGCCCCTTTGGGTATATCATATCCCTCATAGTTGTCGTCTTGAAAGCATGTGTGAGGAAGCGCTATAAGCCATTCAACCAGATTACTTCGTAAGATTTGTGGTATGTAGTTGTGAGCTCAAACTCACCAATTGGCGTGACTGGCCCCCATCTAAGAACTTCTTGCACTAGCCTCCTGATATAGTCGAGTTGATCTCTGTGTGCAAGAGTCGGGAGCCGGCCGTTTCCAAGTACCATGTCGAGCTCTTCTTGGGCCTTCTTCTGAACCTCTGGGAAAAGTACCATCGCAACTGAGAACATCATTAAGGTATTGACAGTCTGAATATTAAACGGTGCCCAGTTAGCAGACGAGCAAGCTTATACAGGATACAGTTTAACTCACAGTTTCCGCTCCACCTTAATATATAGTTTCGTAGATATCAATATCAATTTTGTTCAATACTCAAGACCGCGCCCATAAATTAATTATAATCACCTCCAAACAATGTGATAGCAAGTTCTCGTACGTGATCGACTGCTTGATCCTCGCTTAGTCCAAGTTGCAACGCCTGGGCTGTGAGGGAAGCGGCTATGATGTTCGAGTCTCCATCTTCCCTCTTCAAAATAGATTTATATTACGACTATTTGGTCGTATAGTTGAGAAGGTCAACAGACACTCACCATATTGGCCTTTGCAAGTTGGTATGCACCGTTAATAATCTGGTCTTTCTTTTGTCGCCACTCCTTTGCCTCCTGTTTCCACCCGGTTCCCGGGAACCACTCCGGAACGTAAACTAGTGCAGGCACCAAGTTTACCAGATAATCTATTCCAAGTAATATGTATTAGTTGAGTCGCATTGGCCCGGTGTCCACTGCGAATGAAAACTTACTGGAAGTAAGGGCTGCCCTCGATACATAGCTGAATAGGGACCTTACGTCTTCAATAAGATTGTCGTTCATCGACTTGGGCTTATGGCCATAAATCGAGCGAGTTAGCGTCGAGGCAACAGCCCTGTATTGAAATAAAATATTGGCACCTCGAAATATACGCAGTTTGTTCAACTCCACTCACAGACCAAACTCATTCTCCAATTCTTCTGAATTATGGATTTCCTCGTAAGTGTTGAGCAAGCGTTGAAGTAATTGGTAAGCTTCCTTTTCTTGTGAAGCGTGAAACGCGACAACCGCTTGCTTATTCAGCCAGGGATTCAACAAGCGCCGATACACCCTCCACCGGTCACCATAGCCTAACACAGCCATAAATACTCCCCAGTTGAGCCTTAGTCATAGGAGTTAGGATTATCAATAAAATATAGAGTAAGACCCACAGGGAAGGTTCCGCTAGCATTGGTGGAGCCGTTCGGTCAGAGTATATTGCCGAACGTTTTTCAAACAAGTTGATCGCATCTTCCCGCTTGTTCAAGACAATAACCGTTATGCCAAATGCGCGCAACGTTAGAATATCACCTTTCATACGAGCGATATGATTTTAATATGAAGGCAAGCGCATAGCGTCTACTTACTGCCTAATTTCTCGCCGAGTTTCATGAAGGCAAGATGCTCGTACTCCCGTGGGATGGAGAGTAGGTGACCTATCAATGGATAAGATCTCGGTCCAGGTGGAAGTACGAGCGCAGGCCGTAGTTTATCCTTGCAGAGCTTATAGGCCAAAAGTCCTGTGATCACAGCCAAGGTAGCAAGCGATGGCAACCATTCGGGCGGACTCGACATTGTGGGGGGCGGGGTCAAAGATATCCTATATTACGATGCACGAAAAGACTATATATCAGTATAATATCAGACTAGCGTGGGAATTATCATGGCCGGTCTTTTGGACTGTATTAGAACCAAGAAATCAAGTGATGAAACGGCGGACTTGGGTGGGCAATTGGCGCAAAACGAAGGGGTCGACGACAAGGCTAACATGTTCACAACGCTTACCGATTGCAAAAGCCTGAGCACAAGACACTGAGCGTAGAGTGGTGGGAAAGAGCAAGGGGGCTCACAGTGAGCGTGAGACTTATCTAGGTCCAAGCTCTTGGTGACTCACTGGGCCGTACTTTGTTTAGCAAAATGAGGCGAGCTCACAAGAGCTTAGATATCTTCTCCCCGATATGTCTTACTAGCCCCATTGTTCCCTCGGCCACTGCAGACAGGTAATATGCCACAGTAAGTGGCTTAGAGTAGCTTAGAAATCACAGATTCTCGCCATTAAATGAGTAGTATCTGTTTGAACGATGAAATACTTTATCGTTCTGAGCGTGAAGTTGCTATAGAATTTGCATCTAGGATTCAAGTCAATGGCTCGTCTGCCGTCGACGTCGTTAAGTACATTCAAAGGTGGCACAGCTGTGTAATTGGCCACCCTCTTTGCTCACTTTACCCATATAGCCTTATGTTACCGATTAAATGCGCACCTATTTATTGTGTGGCGAAATTTATCCTAAAAACTCATAACTGGGCATATTTTCACCGCATAGTTGAAATATCTACCCCAATTAGGATCATATGAGTATTTCATTCTGATGCTCTAGTTACCAACCACTTCGGGGCGACTGCGAGGTTTCATGGCTGGCCTACTGCTGCCGTGGTATAAACATCCTGTGATATCGATATCCCAGAGAGAATTGATCAATCAGGAAAAGCGATGGCCAGGTTAATCTACCAATGTGAATTTTCGCTGTAAGTGCTTAAGGTCTCATTTGTTGCGACGTGCTCCGAGCATTATCCCATGATGCACCCAAAACACGCTTGCTCAAGTAGTAGCATAGCACAGCTGAATCTTGACCGACGCGTCCCAAAGCTGGGAGTCACGTGATCTGAGCTCACTTTGTCATGACTGTCAATCACTGCGACGCGCCCATCGCATCGTTGAGCTCGTTCGCCTAGCTGATGCTACTAGGCGGTATACCATATAGTACGCGCTATACATTACATGCTGAAAGTGCCTCCGACTTGTTGTGCGGATGCTAGATCTCGAAGCCCACACCACACTGTAAGCTCACGTTACATAATAATATGTTTACTCTTTTATATCTGGCCTTGGATTTTATCCTTGACGCGCTATCTATTTTATTGCCGACCGCGCTCATTTTCACGTTCCGTAAGTCTCTACTTACATACTATATCACACGTCAGTTAATTCGCGACACGCTGCTAACTAACTACACAGCGCCGAGCAGGGGTAGGATGACGTTCAAGTCGACCTGAGCCCGGTCCGCATGGCTCTTGCACAGCACTCGGGTAACGTACATAGGGTAGCCAGTATGTTGCGAGTGGTAAACCTATTTGCTTACCCACGTTACGATTTTAGGACTAGTGTTGAACGAATCAACTGTTTCTGTACTAAACAGAGATGACTGATTCAACCCTCCGCCCAAATCAACCAGAGTACACTCCCATCCCTCCAACCCATTCAGATTCCGAGGGATCCAGCACGACCGAAGTTGCCAGCGATAAGCCGTCCATCAACAAACCCGGGCCAATCCGCAAAACTCAGGGCACAGTCACAGATTGGTTCAAAACACTTCGACCATTAGTTATTCATTTCTGAGTCACCATCCTCGTCGCAATACTCGTCGTAGTCTACATTGACGGCAATAAATTTTTTATCGACAACCGAAGACCATAGACGGAACGCGCATACAAACGAGTCGATATGTGCCACTGCAATCCGACGTTACAACGATAATCTCCGCCACGATTGTTGTTCTCAACTGGGCTGCTTTAGGTTGGGCGGCTGCGCTGTACTGGCGCAGTTCGTTTCTGGCCATGGAGAAAACCGGGTTGGAACGTCGGGGTCTTGAGTGGATCACTGGCTCTGGGGTCATTCACCCCGCTGCGTACTTTCGACATGGCTTGATGTCGTTTATCGGGTTCCTCCTACCCCTCACTCTTGTCCCACAATAGTCTTCGCCCCTCATGACAGGTGCTATCTCCTGGGTGCCGTCCAGCGTATCTGCCATGTTCGCGTCCGAAATTCCCTTGAACCTTTCAGCAGTTGGGATAGATCCACAATTTGAACGCGTAAAATTTTTTACTGGCTTAGACGAGTTGTCCCAAGAAATGTTTTTAATACAGGCTGCAGGGTACTCGAGCACGGCTTGGAAACAAAAGGTCGAGAAAGGAACTTTCAAACGTGTCCTTCCAGGCGCATCCCATCTCGGTATCAACACTACCATCTCCAATGTTACGATACCTTTCCTCTGGGTCAGCAACATTGGCTGGGTTTCCAATTCTACGAGAGTGCAGCCAGAATGATATAGGTTCTGGGAATACTGTCAGACGTCACTCAGCTGAGCTCCGTATATATCAAACTTGCAGATTCTTCTCATGCCATACCGTAGGGGTCGCGTTGAGGTACGCAATCACTGGGCCCAGTTCAACAAGGGTACGTGAGCATCATTGCACAGCTCCCGTTATCGTCTAAGTTGACTTGACACACTCAGCATGATCCAAGCTCCGCTTGAACGGGATCTACGTAGGGTTAGAACATGGGTCAAGCTTGAGCCCTAAGGCACAATATGACTAGACGCAATAGCTGCTATCAGTATAACCAGTTTCAGCAGAGTCAATTACTCACTATATCATTGTGTTGATAGTTCAACGGTTGTAGAATCGATTTTCGTCACCATCGTCTCAACGCCAACTTGCTCAGGTGAAATTCCAAGCTGCTCCCCGAGTGAGAAACGACCCAATGGTGGCGGTCTCATTCTCTCCCAAGGCCTTTGAATTGATTAAAGATCAACATGTTCTGGCTGGTCTGTTACGTACAATTATTGGCTTTTTTCAGTTAAACGAATCCCTTACTGTCACTGCTCTCTATTATACTCTTAGTTCATAAGTCACGGACTTTCCACTGGCTCCTGGAAACTAGTTTGGAATGAATCAGTGGCTCTCTTTCTGAATTTTGGATTCCCTTCAAATTGATAATCCTTGTATGCAATGACTTTATCATATGAAGAAAGCACCGACCAACAAAAGATACTAATATGGTGTGTCTCGACCGCACAATCAGAGTACCAGGTCATGGGCTGCCAGTTTGACCGTTTCAAATAAACGAGTTTACTGTACTACTGTAGTACAATAACAGATTAAAGGCTATAATCAGTAAGACACATCCTGTGACCAGTCATCAAACGAAGCCACGAGGAGGTGTAAAGACAAATTGGAAACAGACAGATGGTCACGTGACAAGGGACCAGCTGTAAGCAATCGCACACAACTCAGAGCTTGCCAGAATGGCGCGTCAACAGGTTGGACAACCAGCGCCAATAGTTATCACAGTTCCCCGCCACGCAAGTGCTGCAGCTTCTGAAGACCTATTAACTGAAATCAAAACACTTGCTGAATCCGAGGGAAAACATTTTGCGTATGATCACGCTGGTCCCAGCCAATCAGCCAGGAGCAAAGCTGCTGTGAGATTCGTATGTTATATTTCATTTGAAGAGACTAATTATGTTTTATAGGCACAAGCTTCGGAATGGAATAGCTTGCTTATTTCAGCTCGCGCAGCGAGGGGGCCTCAATGGGACGTAGGATTGCAACAGTGAGTAGCCCCAATGACGCTCTGAATCCTTCATATTCACCGTAAACGTTAGGTATCTTGTAGACAAAGAGTCAGACCTATACTACGATCCCACACCCCTTAGCAAAGCCAACGAGCCCGAATCACCGCAGGCGGAGGGCCAGGATGGTATGGATATCACGTCCGGGATGGGTCCGAATACGGTGTCTAACAGCGAGAGTGGCACACCCATTACCCCCGGGCCAGGTGGGGACGGCCCAGTTTTCGAGAAGAGAAGGACAAGAGCAGGAGGTGGAGGATACTAATCGAATAGACGTAGACTAGGGGTTAGAGTACATATGTGTCCTGGCATACTTATTATCGACTTTTTATATACTTTATCGAACGGAAAATGTCGGACCTCATAACTCAATGTTGATTTCTTGAGCGTATTATGTCAGCAACGGGAATAATCCGTTGCTCTCGACGACCGCTGCTATATATAGCCACTTTATTCAATGTCCTCGCTTACGCCACTTAGTACGCCTCCTTCAACTCCACCTAGTACTAGATCTCCTGTTCCTGCGACTCCTATTACGGCTCGACCACTTTCAAAACTTGCTTCAACCCCTCCACTTACTGCCGATTCGCCGCTTCCCCCTTCACCAAATCCGCAGAGCGCACAACTTTTGAGTACTCCGGACATTGGTTCTCCACTCTCACCACTACCCCCAGGTGAAACTCCTCCAGCGTCGCCTGGATACACACGGAGAGGAGGGCGTGCTCGGGATCTTTTGAGGAAACATTATGGTTTGGGTGCCGCTGCTGCGACGGGAAGTCTGAGATCAAAGGACCCCATGGATTTGGGTAAGTATCTTGCAAATGTGAAGCAACCTGAGATTTGAGTAGGTCCTCGGGGTAGACTCCCCGAATTTTGACGCCAAAGCCTACTACGAACACCTAATTACAACTGCTACGTTGCCCGAGCTATTGAAAAAAGAGAACGAACTTGTACACGGTTCGTCTCATTGTCCAGATCGCATCTTCATTTCAATAATGTTCCTATAGAAATAAAACAGCTCGACGGAGAACGGCAGTCCCTGGTTTACAACCATCACCACGAATTGATCGCGGCGAGCGATACGATACACGCGGTGCGTTTCCTCCCGTCAAACTACTTCTCAGATTTCTCAACCCACCCTTTAGATGAAAACGAGGGCGGAGAGCCTCGACGCCGACTTAGATAAACTTATGTCTGCCTTCTCCGAAATATCACGGCTCAGTGCGGAGGTCTCGGTAGAACCGCACGCGAGAAGAGAAACAAGCTAGAAATGTTTTGATCCACTAATCACTGTATAATAGATAGTTCCCAAACTAATATGAACAATCTTGTCTACGACATTTCCACGTCCTCGTCCTCATCGACCCACTCGCCGTCGTCATTTCCGCCTTCCTCTTCACCATGTTCCAAAGATGCCTTGATTCCCAGTTTGTCAAGTATAGCAAGGAGTTCCTCCACGTGAGCTAGCATTGGCTTATCCTCATGTTGTTGAGCAACGTGTAGCTGCCCTTGTGTGAGTGACGCCTGAGATTAACGGCCAAAACTCACCATTTTGCAGGTTTCGAGACAGTCCCTGGCATCCTTAGCAAGTTCCTCCCAGCCTAATTCAACCTCCGAATCTTCTTGTTTCTCTTTACCTTTCCCCGCGCCGTCACCTAATTTCTCCCCCGTCTTCACCTGCTCCGCCATACCCCATAAACACCACCCCTCCAAATACCACGCCTCAACATCCTGGTCGTCCTCTGCGATCACCCCAGCAATTATTTCCAATGCATCTCCATTTGATCCAATTTCCAGCATGAGCTTCGCCAGCTGTAATCGGGTCTCTCCGGTGGGTATGCGCGGATCGCCTGGAGGCAGTTCGCGCCATGATTCCCAGGCAGCGACAGCGCTACGCTGAGCATCCTCAGGTCGATTCTGCGACAACCTAACAGATGCCTCAGCTTGCAAGACTTCCACATTCCCCGGATCTGTCGAATGCGCCTGTGCAAGAAGCGAATCACATTGTGACTCAGCTTCCGGCTCCATACTAGGAGAGACATTAGTGCTAATTCACTAGTATTCGATAAATAGCACACCATAAATCCGACATCCATATTTCGATCATCGCGACTAACGCTTTCGCTGCGATCTTTTTTAATTCATCCGTTTCTTCTGTGGTCGTAGAGCCAGGCTTGACTCGATTAGTAATAAGACCAACCGCCGCCCGATAATGTCCCAACGCCTCTTGAGGCCCGTCACTCAATTGCGCAAGGTAAAGATAGGCAGAATGGGGCGATGGACTGGGGGCTGTAGCAGAGGGCGGCACAAGGGAGAGAAACGTCTGCCCTAATGCGTGTTAGACTGGATATTAACACATGCCCTTGTCGATTCGACAAAAATTTGACTCGTGCAATGGGCAATAATCAATATTATGCTGCACTTACCTCTTTCGCGGTAATTATTTCCCCTCGCTCCAAGTCTATTACAGCGCTCATTTCTCTGGCTTCTGCATTCGAAGGCTCACGTTCTAGGATCCGTCGAACAAAACGATGGGCGAGGTCGTAGTTGCATTGACTCAATAGCTCTTGTGCCTTGTTAAATAGAGATTGGATAGAAGGTTCGGGTACTGGAGCAGCCTGCGTTTGTTTCAACGGTGCTAGTTCAGGCTTAACCGGCTTTGTTTTCTTGGTACGAGTGCGACCCATGATATCAGAGGGTTGTGGTCGAGCACTGATCGACAAATTGCCAATATAATTTTACCGGCACCCTTGATAGGTGCACGTGATGTTTTTGCTCTTATTCACATGCTGAAACCTACTGTATGGGTGATCTAGGCGGTAAGCGTCCAGTGATGTAAGTGAATATTTAGCACGCAGCCTGCAGAGGAGCCAAAGATGATACAGTACTTGGCCACAGAGGGAAAGGGCCGGCGCTTATCTATGTTTAGCGCCCGAGCTACTCGTCCGCTCCTTGCGCCCCCCCACCTGCGCCAGCTCCCGACTTACCGAGAACGCGTGTAACCGATACCCAAGGCTATTTCTAAATTCCCGCCCTCCCTGCAGCCCTTTACTAAATGTATGTACAAATGCTACATTCCATATTAATATTTACAGCATTAAATTACCGACTACGAGCGTCTCTGCGACTGGTTTTGGCCCGCCCTCCCAGCTCGCTTGGCGGGCGGCCCCAGCTGCACCCCGGCCCTACGCGCTACGCGCGTTCGCTGCCGCTCCCAGCCCTAAGTCGGCTAGTACCAGTCGTTACAGAGCGCGAGGCCCGCACAAAGGCCAAGTGAATATTGTATGACAATGGTTCATTAGGGCTAATTTGACGATTTGAGCTTCAATTTTAACGGACCTTCATCCAAAAATATGTGTGCCCCGACCTTGAGGCGTTGTATGAATAATATGTTTGAAGAGTCCTTCCTCAGCTTTAGCGAGGGCCCTTCTCCCACAATGTTAATCCGCATCTATAACACGCGGGTGACTGCACAAGGCGCCGGCTAGTGCATCCCCTATGAACAACAATGTATTCAGCGCATACATCAAGCTCACCTTGAATAAAAATAATTAACTACATCATATGTGCTTAAGATGTAGCGTACCTCATTTTATTGAGCTCTACTGTAATGTCAGTCTACGCTCTCTGCTGCGCGGGCCATGCCCCAACCTGGAATGAGCCGAGGGGTCATCGTAATAATGGCCATCATGAACGGACCGCCAGGCATAATATTAATGGGGCCATTTTGATAAATGTACTTTGCTGCGTCAATCCATCCTTGGCAAGTGAACTGGAAGGAATTCCAGGGCTCATACCGGCGACAAAGCTTAAGCTTAAGGGCCCCAGAATCGCATACTTCCAACGAATATAATGAGGTGCCGAGATATAGATATTTTCTGATTCGAACGATCCCCTTATAGTTTAGAGATCTACGTTCAGAAAGGTCATTGCAGTCAAGAGTATATATTTATTGTAAACATCAGTTCACTGTGAAAAGTAAACTACTTAAATTTAATGAGGTACCCTGCTTAAAACACAACAAATCTCGGTTCATCCACTTAAAATGGCAAGTTAAAATTTTGGGTCAGGACCAAAAAATTCTTGAAACTTTAGTGGTCCTTCGGTTTAAGGTCATAATGTGCTTGTGACTTGTAGTTAAATTTTTAATGATGAATTTAAGTGCATACACTCAACCAGTGCTATGAAAACTGTTTCACCGCCGGCTCTGGGAATGAAAAACGTGAATTTCTCCACCATTTCCTTATCAATTTCGAATCTGATTGAAGATTTGGGGGTTTTCAAGCAGTCCGCAACTTTTATAAAATTTCAAATTCGACCAAAAAAGGCAACTCCCAGTTTGCAATTAGATCAATCTCCTTATCTAGCCGTTACATTTGTATCCCTTGCTTACATAACCTACTAAATGCTATAAAATACCCCTAGGTGTGTACTTGGGTGCACTTGCCTGATTAGGAAATTGTCTTCCTTTGGCTCACATCAGCAGGAGTTTGTCCAGCTAACTTGGAGTTGAACAATTTGTTGACTGATGAGAGCTTTGCATATATGTGATAGATAACCAACTTTAAAGGTATAGGCTAATTGGCGTGCAATTGACGTATGAAAATTAGAGTGGTAAATGGATTAAAACAATTATTAAATTTAACTAAGTCACCCCCCAAAAGCCTGCCACTCCATTTAAATAGGCAACCAAGGAAATTTTAGGGCATCCACCCCCAAAAGATTTAGGTTGACAGGGGGATTACTTTTAAGTAGGTTACTTTTCACAGTGGTTGCCACTGCAAAAGAGTGGAAATAACTTGCCGGAGAATCAAACTCTCCGTTCACAGTCAAAAATGATATCGATCGTATGCGCTTTCACACTTCATAGCAAGGATGCTGCCAATAACCGATGCGCCCTGCCTTGAAAGGTTTCCATTCAGTTCCGAGACCGCGGAATCGACATGATCTTAGGATAAGAATGACATCACGATAGAATCCATAGCCGGGCCGCACACAATAGACTTTCCAATGCCTTGAGAAAAGAATTAGAAAGCAAATG
This sequence comes from Ceratobasidium theobromae, assembly GCA_037974915.1. Lineage (NCBI taxonomy): Eukaryota > Fungi > Basidiomycota > Agaricomycetes > Cantharellales > Ceratobasidiaceae > Ceratobasidium > Ceratobasidium theobromae. The sequence goes on from JBBBZN010000050.1 coordinate 136,748, forward strand.
TACAACGTTAGTGTGTTGAACATAAGGATTTTCCAATTATCGAGGTCTTTTTGCCTTGAAAAAAGGTAGTTATTTGATAAATTATCCTGTACATTCGTAGTAATTGAGGGTGGTGTAATAAGCGGGAAAGGGTCGATTCATCATATAGATTTCCTAACGAAGTTTGCTGCTGCTATTCAAACCAACACTCCGAATTGGGGAATTTGTTCGATGATCTTGGCTTCAGGCGGGCACGTATTCAGCTTTTGTCCCCGCCAGGCTTTTTGTTATGGTTTCGCGGTTGTTCTTCACTAACTCAAACCGCATTAATTTTATAGGGGAAAAGCGGTAGGTTGAATAACGATCCTGGTGGTGTCAATGAATGGGGCCACACGGCTTAGAAGTTTCATTTATCATGATGATCCGTAATCATTTGGTGAAACGCGCGCACGAACTTACGGTGCGAGATGCTCCATATCGAGTGCCCGAAACAATTACAACCTGTTGTAATTCTATAAGGACTCACGGGGACAACTAGTATACACATGGAATGTCAACTATTCGTAGTTATTCCGGCTTGGTCATTCCAATCCGCAGACATTTTCAAATTATCATGAGGCCGCCTCAACCGGCGCCCCGGCTCTATTGCGTTTCTTCGCGTTATTCGGGGCATTTGATCCAGCATCATTCCTTCGTTTCCTGCTTGTCGTCGCAGAGGGAGAAACAGCAGGGTTTCCTGTTCCAGCTGTGCTAGCTGGGGCGCTCCCACTTGGAGTGGAAATCTGATTGGTGGAAACTGTGCCTCCGTTCGTATTTGCACCAGTGGAGTTTACGTTCGGATCTTCAACGACCATATGAGGCGGGGCCGCAAACGGGGCGCTATATACACCGGGGAGCGGTATCCACCCTTGACCTGGCCCAGGAACTTGGTAAACATACGTGATTTGTGGGTGCGACAACTGTGGCTGGTGCTGAGGTATGGTTTGAGGCTGCCCAGTTGAAGCGGGCGGTTGCGTTTGAGATTGTTGTGATGGCGCAGCTGATGCGCTGGAAGGCTGATGCTGGAGGGGAGAGGGTTGTTGGCCATGAGGTGTATGTGGGTGTGGATGCGGATGGATAAAGCCTGCAGGAGTGTTGCGAGGGATGGGGGGTTGAATGGGCACAAGCTGGGCGGGAGGAATGTGCTGTGGTTGTGCTTGAGCCTGAACTTGGGCCTGAGCTTGGGCGGTGGAGCGAACAAGTGCACCTGGGTCCGCTTGTTCCCATTCTGATGAATCTTTTCTGACAAATCGAAGTTGTCCTGACTTGAGGAGCGATAGCAAGGTTTTATTATCCCTGCGGTACTTCATATTAGGACTAGAAACGAGCATTGGAGGATTTGCTCACCGGACGGGGTTATTACTTGGATTTCTCAATGCAATCTCTGGTGGCCAGCCGATAATCCTGACTCCGTAGCCTTCCAGTTGTTCGGGTTTCGTCCAGCGCATTTCGGCAAGAGGATCTCCGGCTGCCTCCCTCAAAGCGTTTCGCATAGCGCTGTTAAGCTCTTGCTTGATGTCTAAACTTTTTCTAGATGCTGTCGTTGCGGCCGATACACTAGTGCTCCCGCTTAGCCGGTCGGGCAAACCTCCCATCGCTTCACGACTTGCTTTGCATCTAAGCTTGAGGGATTTGAGGCCAGCTAGCCCTCCGCCCCGCAGGCCTTTCCAGAATTCGAGGCCTACTTTCGTACCAGCAGTAATACCACCATCTCCGTCGGCGTCAACAGGTGTTACAACAGCAAGGAAACCATCGTAGCCAAGAGCCTGGTGTAAATGCTCAAGGGCGGCGTCCATTCTTGTAATTGTATCTTGAGGTGTGAGGGGCTGCATCGCGACAGAATATAAAAACTCATGTGGTGATGCGTTGGCCATGGCTACAGCCTGGGACCGAATCTACATAGACACCAAGATGATTGTAGCGGAATCAGTGAACAATTTATGTAGGTACTCACCTCATCGACGTTTCGTCCCTCGCGCTCACAAAAGGCCCTCAATTCGTCACCTTGTCGTCTCATGAGAGATCGAAGCCGGTCCTCGTAGGTGGTACCATCCGGTGCCTCTCCAGTAGCAGGCCCAGTATGATATTGAGCGGGAGTGCTGGCATCAGGAAAAGAATTATCGGAATAAACAAGGCTATAGCCCTCGGGTGCACCAGGTGCGCTGGCAGAGTCGTGACTAGTTGATTGGTTGCTGATGGGCTGAGGGGTAGTTTCCGCAAATTGCTGATATTGGTCGGGAGCACTTGGCTGGCCATCTGGTGAAAAATATGTCCGGGACATTTCCAGGGATATTCAAAGTTAGCGAGTGGTGTTGCAGTGTGGCGGCGCCGTAATTCTGCAAGTGGACACCCAAGTTGTGTCGGGGATATAAGGACTAAACTGGAGGCAAGCAAAATAATCAAGAGATGAGTCTGCGTAGAGAGATGTGTATGGTGCATTTTCATCATTGTAGTGGCTCGGTAAGTCTATTCTCACCACCCGACCTTCAAAACTACTCACCGTCCACGGTTGGTCCACGGGCACTCCCAAGTTCCGAGGTCAGGTCACGTGTCACTTGATGCACGTGACGCACACTTTCAAAACAACCTAAATTTACGACAAGTGTGGTATTTTCAGGCTATTATTTATTATGGTTCGGCAGTTCAGCTCGGCTTTCAAAATCGAGCTCAAATGTAACTTTTAGCTCTCAGAAATTTATTCATTTGTTTATGACGCCGATCCTGCTGCAATTTCGATGAATTGGCCAGCTTGTATGCACAAACTCAAACCTCATTAGCGGCTATACTTCATATTCCTGCATCACATGTTTAGCTCTTTTGGGAAGACATCAAGTCCAGATATGTTGGCCGATATGAATAACTAAATTTGATTGTTATCTATTAGCATTGGCCCCATGGCTTTGCAATTTGGCTGCTATGACAGACCTTTGGGTATTGTAGCTTCCAATCCTCTGCCCCGTTATTGTAGTTCTTGAATGTTTCCCTAGGACAGGAGAGCGTGTTACGTCATATATCCTGATACTAATCTAAGGTCGGCTCACTGAATGTAGCGATTCAAGTACCGGTATTCGCCGTTCGGACCAAATCTATCTACATATTCAGTGAATGCCTGGTTGGGATTGAACCGATGTCACTTAGTACACTTGGTTGACCAAGGGATCTCGTAAGTCCATACCTTGGTAAATCTCCCGCCTGCACTACCAGCCTCCCAAGCCAGGTCTTCTTTCCTGCAAGCCGCCCAGCACATCTGGTAAACCATTGGTACATATGCATAATTAGGGGCGTATGGGTGAGATTTGCGAGAATAGCCTAAGCACTTACAACTTTACATGTTTCGTGGAACGCCTGCTCGATTGGTGCCACACCGGCATCGCGAAGAAGTTGGCACGAGATTAATTCTTGCGACCCTCGAGCTTGCGTGGGGCCAGAGACTGGCTCCGTTGCTTCAGCCAGGTTTATTTCAACCGGGAGGCCTACATTCCAAAATACCTTTCATATAATTTGACTATCGCTATTTCCGAATGCACAAATTCGCACCTAAGAAATTGCCGATTAGAAAATCTTCTAGGCGGACACTGGTATTAGCGGGGGAGGATTGAGCTGGGCCAATCTCCCCAATATGACCAGTACCCACGGCCACACTCTGCTGGCGCCCCGTGGCTACGTTCTGCCGGCGCCATGCATATGGCTGGTACATGTTAGGCTGCGCTGTGATCATATCTACATTCTGCAAACCCTCTGGGAGCTGTTTTATCGCCACCTGCACGGTGGCATTTGCCCGGCGCCCCCGGGCCCTGGCGTATGCCTCATCGGTGACATCCATCCCACTCCCCATCGCACCTAAGTGGGTTACTATTGTAATTATGGTATTTTATCAATCTGCGACATCACTTACTTTGAAGTGTGCCTCCGCTGTGACAGCACTGTGTATGGATTAGTAACTCCAACTAGTACTAGTATACCGCTGGTCCGCGCATTTTGCTCACATCAAATATAACCTATTAACCATTTAGCGATAATACCATATATATGCGCTGGATTAAGAGGATCTACCGTTAAGTCTGTATTGGGTTGCAGTGCCTTGGTAAGCATTTGATTCAAGTTCTACAAACTTAAGAGTCAGACATCAACACTTCACACAAAATAACTTTGCCTCACTGAATCCCAAAGCACTGTGTGTGTTTTGGGTACTACACTATCCTTGACCACGTCACTGCAGACGCAGCCTTGACATGGTGTGAAGTCTTGAAAATCCACATCCCGAGGCATAATGCCTGCATAGACTCTGAGACATTGAAATACAATAAAAGGCATGCACCCACCTTCGTTTGAAACACGAGAGCTTTCTTGAATTCTATCATACAATTGACGGTGGCCATGCCCAGCAACTTGAGATTAGCAAAATTAGCAATGGAGGCGGTTCAGCAGCATGACCAGAAAGCCCCACAGAAGAGAAATCGACATTCTCTGTCCTCGCTTTCCGCATTTCGGCTGCTTCCTGTCAACCAATTCAGAGCCTTTCCCTATTAAAGACATGATAATTATGTGACTGATATTATTTCTTTAGTTATTAATACTCACTATATTCTCTTTCGACGGCCATCGAGACATATCCGCGGTAATCCCACCCATCGTACCATCCCTAACAGTCATATCTATGTCGGCTAATACGCAAATATCATTCGAACTATATCCAAATTTGCCTGCCTCACGGGATGAATAATTTATGATATAGTTTGAATATAGTTTGACGGTACACACCCAATACGTTTATAATTTTGTGGGCGTCGACGAATGTCCCCCACAACCGTCGAATAGGCGATTGTATACCGTAATTTATGGCAATCTGCAAACATGGTTTGATTGCATTATGATATTAGCTCCAAATATACACTGAACAGACTTATTCTCAGAATCACGCACCACCAATGCCCGACGTTTACTCGAGCTCTGTGGCCCAGAGTTTTCAGCTGCTCGCCAGCGCTTTTCTCGAAAATATTTCACAAAGTCGTCTCGAAATTTAGTGTTACGGTCGCGGCGTTCCTCTGGAGAGGCGTTGTCCGGGGCAAAGGGCATCAACGGCACCTCAACAGTTGGCTGATATGTCACTATGGCAAGTCAGGGAACTATGTCAAGGTTCTTGAGCGTCATGCCAGTTTAGTTTGACATTCACATCGGGACGGTGCCGAACGAGCACTATGAATGTGATGTGCGTTTGTGAACAGGAACGTCCAACTGGGTAGTTTGACGTGAGTCTCGAACGTCATGACGTTCAAAATGTCACAGGGAGCGCATGACAAACGTCGCGAAGTCCTTCAAGGGTCTTGATACCTGTGTGGTTCGAGAATCCCCGAACTTCTCATGTGACTTTGAACAAGCTTTGCCCAAACATATGAGGAGTGAAACTCGAACGTCATCTTTGTCGTCCTGGGACGTTAATAAGGTTAATTTTTAGGACATTTATCAAGTCCTTTGCTCACGCATATATCCAATCATTTGATATTTCCAAAAGTGGTTATTATAGGTATCGATTCGGTAGACCCTAGCGGCCAAATTTGGAATATATACAAACAAATCGCAATGTATTAGAAATATTTAATTAAGAGGGCTACTTGGCCTTGGAGCGGGTTCTCTTTGTAGTTGGCACCTCTGGAGCAGCTGAGACTTGTGCCTAATGGTGTATTAGTCCATATTCCACGAGCTGATTTACTAGCTCACCTGCTTGCTAGTCTTGCGTCCAGTTGGCTTCGCAGTTGGCTTCGCAGTGGGTTTGGCCGAGGTAGACTCCTCTGCGGGACTTGTTGGGGCGCCCAGTTGCTCATTAGCCTGTAAAAGTAAATATATGCGTTAGTTCCCATTCCACAAGCCATCCATTGACTTACTTGGCTGCTTGTACTGCCGCCTCTGCCGCCTCTGCCACCTCTGCCGCCTCTGCCGCCTCTGCCGCCTCTACCACCCCTACCGCCCCTGCCTCTTCCCATGTTAGCATCCCTGGCAGGCGGTTCTGGTACCGGCTCTAGTTGTAGATTTAGCTCCAAGCCTGAAGGGTCGGGATCGGGATCGGACGGGGTATTAGCAAGGTTATCCGATTCTCCCTCTGCGAACGACTCGAGAGCGAGGCTGTTAGCCTCAAGGAGCATGGCGGCAACACGGGCGCGTAGTGCGGGGGGCGCCTTATTCAAGGCTGCGATGGCGTCAAAATCGGGTATGGGGGCCTGGCTGGTGGCAGATGAATGAGACGCGGGGACTGGAGCTGGGCTGGCATGAACTCGATCTTGAGGGCTAAGGCTAGGGATGGGAGTTGGGAGACGAGGGCCTTGTGTGGGAGCCAGAACCGGGTCTGTAACAGGCTTGCTGGCAATTGTACCAGCAGAAGTGGGCAACGAGGCTCGGTCTCTATGGACGGGCCCCTTCGTAAGGGCTGGAGCAGGATTGGGCGTTGGCGTCAGGGCACGTGGACGGGGGCGAGGCTTCATGGGAAGGGCCTGGGTCGCGCCTAATTGAGGGGGGACCGATAATAGAGCTGGGTTTATATGTGTGAGTCCCTCGACCCGAGCAGTAGCATAGTTAGTAGGAACCGGAGTTGAAGCTCGGGGATGAAGCCGAAGGGCCACCGGGTCAACAATGGTGTGAGTGACCTCAACAGGTAGGAACGGGCCTGTGGGTAGATCAGCCTCCAGGTCCATCTCCGAGTCATCCTCGGGACCTGGGACACCATCTCAATTGGGTATTAATATACGTGAGCGTATAGTTATTCATAGGATAATAGCTTACCTGGGGTGCATGACATTTTTGAAATCTCGTTGGCAATCGCCTCAATATCCGAATCGGACTCAACCTCTTTGGTCCCCCCGGCCTTCTTGGTCTCCTCGGCCTCCTGTACACTGTTTGACATAGTAGTGTTAACGCTAGTGGGGGAGTTACCTTCCACTTGTTTTCGAGACCTTCGCGCAATGGCGGCTTTTCGTGCCACTTGCCGACGCTCTGCCCGACGAGCGACCACCTGAGATAGTGGCTTTCCTCCACCTATAGGCTCGCTCTGTGTGTAGAGCAACTTGCTCGCAGACTTCTTGTGCTGGTCCGAGCTGCCCTTCAGGATTGTATAGACGAACGCTTCGACTGGCCACACTGGGTCGTTGAATTCTAGAAAACCGGGAAACATCTCCTGGGCCTAAGGATACAAATTAGCACAGGCCAAGTCGTATATGCGGTTCACTCACAGCATGATAGACCATCCGAAGGCGAGGTTTTTCTTGACGCGTAATAGTTGCAGTCATGTCTAATTCTTTTTGATAGCACAATTTTTTAATGGAGCCCTACGACAAAATGTTAGGTGCACATGCGGTGAGGAAAATTAGGCAGAATTCTTACCAGCACGAGGATGTAGGTTGGGTCGTCCAAGCCCAAGACCTCTCTCATGGAGAATTCTCCCCTCCCTGGCGTTCCAGAGGGTCTGGGGCCGAGCTTGAACTTGATCGCAGCTGCCACAGCCTTGAAATCTTTGATTGAGGCTGGAACCGGTACCGACACCAGATCAGTCTTGTTGGCCATCATCCACAAACTTATGGGTACGAGTAGGTTGAAATGGTCAAGAAAACACAAGTTCGTCGGGAGGGGGGGGGGTGAAAAAGGGAAGCAAGACAACATTGAGTCAGGAAGGCGATGTTTTAAAGGCCAACCTAGAAATCCTGGGCCTATGAAACGGCGGAGGGTCAATCACGTGAGACCAATAATGTAGATTTAGTGCAATGAATCTGGTGGTTATTCCATTTAAGGTAAAACTCACTGGATGGTTCTCGAACGTCTTTGACGTGCAAATCTAGTGGCCACAAGTTGTGAGATCAAGCTAAAGCCGAATGGCTGAAGGGTTTATTGATGAATATAATTGAGTATATGCGTGTATAAAAGGAGATATGCATCATATTCTTACTACCATGCGGTCATGATACATTAATTGGAATCGATAATTTCAGTTTTGTACAATCACAAAAGAAAGCCAGCTGGATTGAACTGGACTTCCGAAATGTAGGGGTTGATTCGAATTGCATGTGAGTAGGTGTTGAGGTATTCTGAGTCTGGAATTAGTTGATATCGTAACACAGAACAACAATGCCGCACACGCACTCTGGACATCATTTAGATCTGGAGACAAAACTTCCGAAATGTAGGGATTGATTCGAATCGCATACAAGCTGGCGTTGAGGTATTCTGAGTCTGGAATCAATTGTAATTAGGTCAATGCTAGACGACGATGCTATGCACGCACTTTGGACATCGTTTAGATCTGGAGACAAAACTTGCGAAATGTAGGGATTGATTCGAATCGCACACAAGCCAGCGTTGAGGTATTCCAAGTCTGGAATCGATTGCAATCAGGCCGACGCTAGATGACAATGCTATGCACGCACTCTGGACATCGTTTGGATCTGGAGAAAAAACCTCTGAGAATGTAGGGATCAATCGATTTGAGTTGCGCGCAAGTAGACACCAAAGTATCCTGAGTTTGGAATCGGTTAATATTGTAATACAAGAGGCCAGTGCTGTGTGCGCACTCTGGACACCATTTGGATCTGGAGACAAAGTTTGTAAGGTGAGTGCTCAGTCGAGTAGTAGTGATTTAGCAAGTTAAATTGAACTTATCTGATTTGAGACTCCTGGTTAAGAGCACGACTGTAGCTGCTAGCCTAACTAGTTGGGGTGCCTTGTACATTCCAGTACTCAAGTACTAGTACTCATTGGCGGCGCTCCTGGGTACTTTCTCAATGACCCCCGGTGATATCCTGCATTGCCTATCAAATCGCTCAGGTGATATTGTGATGTCAACGGTGGTCGACCAGTTGCAAGCAAGGGCTGATCGATCAATTTTACTGATGGGTGTGTCGATGTGGGGCCTGGGGCACCCAAACCATGAGGCCTTGGCCGAGCGCGAGGATCAGCGGCCCATGGCCACAGAATGAATTGAACAAGGTCATGAGGTCGGTTCAGAACAATAAGCCTGAGCGGTACTTACGTGAAAGTGTATACGGCTGGAAGACACCTGGTGATCGAGATCACCTACAGATGCTTGCTATTTGGGCTTTTGTACGTCTCCAAGTGAATAGAAAATGTCAGAAAAAATAGGGAAAAAAAAGATATACATACACGTGGACTGGTTTTACTCGTTTTAGATGGATCTATGGTGTGGGTAATGGCGATTATGCCCCCCACGACTGCACATGCACACTAAGAGTGCCACGTCAGCTCTCCAATTGCGGACCAGAATGGGCCTAAACACCTAAACATGTCGGCAATTGCGACTGCTAACTAATGTGAGGAATATGTGCCCAGTGGACTAGATCGTCCGGCATTATCAATTATTAAATATCAGACTTACTTGTGAGGCTGGTGAGGTTTAAACGACTTGAAGAGATGTACAAAATGGTGTCGAGAAGTCACCATACCTTGGAAGTGTGTCAGTCACGTGTCTTGGTGCCGACTTGGACTCAGCCTCGTGCGTGCTTGATCCATCCACTGCTATAAAATGGAAAGGTTTTCTGGGATTTCAATCTACCCCTCGAACCATGGCTGGGACTACTATTAAACGACAATGTCCCTGCTGCGGTAAATACCTTGGATGCCGACAAATTTATCGACACCTATCCCACCTCCAACGTCTTCTTAAGGCTGAGCTCACACAGGCTAGTAACGACGATGACGACGAGCAGGGTGAGCCCATATCCCTGGATACAGACAACGAAAACTTCCCTGTCGAGGACAGTGATATGGAAGGTACGTGTATCATAACTAATTTCTTTGACCGACTCGATGAACTCACCCTGAGCATCCCAGAACCTTTGCAGCCAGACATCGGGGAGGGCCTGAATATTGCTCTTGCATCCGATATTCCTTGTAAGACCCCTCCGTACCTGCCCAATTGTGAGCTTGCTGATTTTAATCCATAGGTGTCTCCCATCTTTTCAACCGAAACCCTCCCGTATCCATCAATCATTGGCCCGATCTTGACCTTGATCCTACCTCGGAGTCTGAGGAGGATAATGCTGCCGATGATGAGAGCTCAGACTGCGACCCTGAGTACGTTGAGCAGGACCACGACCAAATGCCCACCCTGGATCCTCTGGACGAAGCCAGGCTTACTGATGAGGATGTACGCCAGCTGCTTGAGCTTGAACTCGGGGACTTGGCTAAAAATGAATGGGCCGCTATGTGTAATTACTTTGCTCGTGTACATGTATAAATAGGCTAAAAATTGGTCAATAATCAGATTCTCGCATCCTATCCAAGAGAGATCACAACACACTTCTGATTTTAGCTACCCGTCTTCGCACCCATTTCTCTTGCCAGACCTGGGACGATTTACGCCAAGGTGTTTGTAAGGACCTTGAAATCCCCAGTGAGTTCATTGCATGGAGACGCCTTCGGATCCTCTCAGGCTTGGAAACTCGCACATATGATTGTTGTATCGACTCCTGTTGCTGTTTCTTAGGCAAATATCGGAATGATCAAAAATGTTTCTCCTGCGGTCAGGCCCGGTACAATTCACGTGGCCAGGCAAGGCGATCTTTTCGCTATACTCCCCTTATCCCACAGCTCCATGGCCTCTTTCAAAGTCGTAGCATGGTCGCCAGACTTCGGTACCAAGCAGAGGTTGAGCAGGAGTACAATCCTAATGTGGTTCAAGATGTGTTCGACAGCAAAAATTATCGATCCCTACGGGAAACCCAGCTCCACCCTGATAGCGAGTACTGCATGTTTGACAACCCCGAGGACATTGCACTTGGGCTATCTACCGATGGATTTACTCTATTCAAGCGGCGACGACGCGGGATGTCTACCGCCTGGCCGATCATCCTCATCAATTATAACCTCCATCCGAAGTTTCGAACCCACCTTGAAAATGTCATATGTGTCGGGGTAATTCCTGGCCCCAAACAATGCAAAGACTTGAACTCGTTCTTAATTCCATTGCTGGATGAACTTCTGGAGCTTGAGAAAGGGGTTGCAACAACCGGGCTCAGCCCCGAAGGCAATTTTTATGATTTTGTCTTACGTGCATTTGTGATTTTAGGTTTTGGCGATATCCCGGCAATTACCAAGTTAACTATGTTTAAGGGCCATAATGCACAAACACCATGCCGCGCCTGTTACATGCAAGGTGTATTGTGTGCCCTCGAACGAGCACAGGTATACTATATCCCTTTGATGAATCCTTACGATAAGGTCAACTTTCCTCCCGAGCTCCTTCCCATGCGCACCCACCAACGAACCTTGACTGATCTTGCCACGCTGGACAGACTGGAGGCCATGAAGAAGGGGGCTGCGCACAAGGAGTATTCGCGCGCCTGTGGTATTACTGGCCGACCCATTTTTTCATACCTCAAGTCGATCAATTTAGCCACCAGTTTCCCGTATGACATTATGCATCTACTTTTCGAAAATCTTGTCCCAAATATGATACGCCATTGGATTGGCGAGTTCAAAGGACTTGATCAGGGAGTTGAGTCATACCAATTAACCCAATCGCAGTGGGAAGATATTGGAGAGCTAACCGAGGGCGCGACAAAGACAATCCCATCCACTTTTGTCGGCACACTTCCTAACATCGCTACAGACCGCTATCTTTACAAGGCTGAGGCTTATTCATTTTGGATTCAGTATATAGCTCCGATTGTCCTCGCAGACCGATTACCGGCAAAATATTACAAGTAAGCCCATCCTCTGCACGTTATAGTTATATTTTATTATATAATTAATTGCTCAATCGTTTTGCCTCATTTATCGCATTTGTAGGCACATGCTACTTATACGTGAAATCATCCTATCTTGCCTTCAGTTCGAAATCACACACACCGAAATCAACGACCTCCAGGAAATGGTAAACAGATGGGTGTGTGAATACGAACGGTAAGAATGCCAATTACTTGAATAATTTCTATTTCTGATACGAGCTTGTTCCAATCTACTTAGGTATTACTATCAATACAAAGCATCCCGCCTCCCAGCTTGTCCACTAACGATCCATGCCCTCCTTCACATGCCATTTTACTTACGACAGACCGGCCCACTCTGGGCAACCTGGGCCTTTGTTATGGAGCGATTCTGTGGGCATCTACTGCCAGCTGTGAAGAACCGCATCCAGCCATATGAGCACCTGGACAACTATGTCCAACGACGCGCACAGATGCAAATTGTATCAAATCTATATGATTTGCCCTCGTTGGCAAAGCCGATTGTCAAGTATCGGCACGAGAATGGAGTGGAGATTTCAGGGCGCGAGACAATATATCCAGAATGTAAGCAACATCTTTACTGTTTTGATTTCATTATTATGGGCTCCTAACGTTAATTAATGCCCTCAGTTCCTGATATCATACTGGGAGCCCCCGTAAACAACCATGTCGAACTTACCCCGCAACTCCTCAACCAACTTATGAAGTACTTTGGTGTCTTTCATGTGGGACTCAGCAGGGCAGAACTCCGGAAGCGAATCGACAAAAAATCTATTATTCGATATGGCCGATTCCGTATGGCAGGAGGTGGCGACAACATACGAACTGCTGGACTTGTTGAAAAAGACCCGAATGCACGCGACAACTCATACATAAAGGTATGAACTTCCCTTCATTAAAATATTCTCTTGGGATCAAATAACTGTTACTCCAGTATGACCTTCTTCCAGATCGCAATGCCAACTATAGAAACCGAGCGGACAACCCATTTCGGCGGACTCATTATGGCCGGCTTTTGGATATTTACTATTTAGTGTTTACCGAGGAGTAAGTTACCCATCCTTATCTATTCGCTATGATATTTTGGGTGCCTTGCTCATGGCACTCCAAGCAATGGCACCGATACTCCTTTCCTTCTTGTGCGTGTCCAGGAATGTAATACCAATGGCTTCGACGCAACATCACCGCTGCACCCAGTAGTCACATTCGACAAGCTATCGACCCCGGACATTATGCACATAAATACGATTGTAGCTGTAGTTGGCCGGGTCCGATTTCAAGTAGACCGCAATATATGGGCGATAATTGACCGAAGTAGGCACGCTGCGCGCACACAGTTTGTTGACGACGATGGAAATCCAGAATTTGATTAACTAATTAGCTATACTGTAATTGTCGATTACTTTACGCCATTGGCACTGAATGTATTCTCGTGTAATATGCAATCCTACAGAACTCCCCTCCCGCATCGAGAACGTGTTAAGTTCGCAATAACATCCGCGATCAATTTTGGGAGCCGAGCAAGGACAAGTTTCATGCGCCAAAAGAACGTCAGAAGTCCTGAAAAATAAATGAGCTTGTCAGGCGTGACAGAAACCATCCCTGGAAGTGTCAACACTCAGGTTACGTTCGAAGACTTCCTACAGTGTATGTGCCAGCTCTCGGGAGATCAAGGGGTACTTCGCCCAGTTGTACTTGAAATCCGTTGGACTAGCCAATTTACTGGGGCTTAAACGTGCATACCTTGAAACTCTGAATGTTCTCTTGCCATGGGGGTGAAGAGTTTAGGGAATACCAACAAGGGTGGTCGTGATGATATCTGAAAGGCATGGCACTTATCATAGAGGCACGTGTTCATCAGGGTAACCAGACTAGCTTGATGGTGCCTCTGTCCACCCTCGAATAAATTATGCCCCTAAACACACCAAAAGAGGCGTCATCGGTGGACCGATACCTAACTTCGGCGCTTATCAGAAACTGTTGGATGCTGGCTAAGTTTAATGATATATGCGCATTTTTGAGCCCTTCAAAGCGAATTTGGGAATTTTAAAACAAAGAAATTGTGTGCAATGTCACCAATAATGCCTTTATTGACTTAAACTTAGCCAGAATCTGACAGTTTCTGATAAGCGCCGAAGCTAGGCATTGGTGGATCGATCACGCCCGTTTTATGGTAATTCCCGAAGACATGAATTTGGGTGGGTGTTTCCTGGTTAAGTTTTAAGATAAAGCGAAGTTCAAACCTCCCAGCCAATCAACGGATGCCGCGCTCAACAATGCTTTTCGAACTACTTAACTCGGTAATTGAGCGCTCGGCGGCTGCTAGGTGTCAAGAAAGGACTCCGAACCTATTGAATATATTTGACGTCGGAAGCCATGCACAAGGCGCCTAGTAGATCATGGGATCCAGGAGATCGCTCACGCGTATAACAGGGTTCACGAGGATGTTAGAATATTGGGAGTTTAATATGGTCACCCATGGAGTGCGTGGCATGTTTGCTAGCGCCACACAGGGCCCGGGCAGGCGATCCAATCCACAGCATGTAGCCAGCTATGGCGTGTCCGATAAGGCTGGCATTGAGCATTCAAGTTATCAATTAATACGATTGGTGCGTGTCTGATATTTAATTTTGTATCATATTCCAAATAAAGGGGTAGTATACGTAGACATAAATCTGAAATCGGGTAAGTTCCTAAAATTCCAAACACTCAGAAAAATAACCACTCTGTTTCAACAAGTTTGAAGTCGTGAACAACTGATGTCCGACAAAATTATATTAATCAAATGTGTGCTTTGGTGGCTTTTCTAACTTAACAACCTACATTTGGGTTTTGACTGTTCATATTGCCTCTTCACGTGCAGTCGTAATTATAACTAACTTGGGTTGGGAGCGACAATGACTACAGCTATTATTTACTTTGAATGCTGTAATATATTGAGTAGACCAGGTAACTCCCGGAAGTGAACACAACTCATCTACTGTTTTGGGAACGCCCCTGTCAAATTTGTCCCGTAACGTGGCAGCCGTTGCTTTCAAATATTCAACTTTACGTTGCTGGAAGCTGACCTACGAATAGGAACAGTCATGGATGATTGTACTGTTGTGCACAAGGACTGAAGTGCGCACTTTCATAATCGCTTGATGAATTACGTTTGGGTCAGTTGCAAGCAGAGAGTCAATCGTTAGCCCCCCGGGCAGAACTCGACGGAGATTGGCTACAGAGGCCGAAGTGATTTCGTCCCGAGTTTGCGAGGGGAGCATAAGAGACACAAGTGCACCAAAACGTTGGTCCTTTAAACGTCAATAAATGCGTAGCTTAGCGGATAAATATTACAGGGTACCTTGAGTGGTCCTTCTTCGGACATGTACTTTGCGCATCCCATAGTGTCAACCGGAGCCTGAATCCCAGCACGCATATCTTCAATAAGGGCGTACTGTGCTTGCCAATTAGCAGGTGCTGGATGAGGTTTCTTGAGTTCCATAATGATCGCCTTTTGCTTGAGCAGCGGGGAGCTTTTGGATTGCCTGTGCTTGATTGGGGAAAAGGAACCTCCGGCCGTCCTGGAGACAGGTATGTCTCCGGTCGCTTCAGAAATTAATTGAGATATCTTAGTTGAACTTCAAGTACTGCTTTGCGGGAGCATATCTTCGAGCTTGAGCTGCTTCAGGGGAGATTTAGCCGTAACAGCGTCCGTAGGAGAAAAAGCAGGAATCCGTGTCGAGTTAGTACTAATCTTAGACGCAAACGTAGCCTTAAAGGCGTTGTCGTCATTGGACCGGGCCAGACCAGATATCGAATTGGGTTCATCATCTTCAGTCTGTCGCTGAGTCTTTGTTCTAGATTCTAGCCGTTGGCGCTTTTGAGAAGGTAAGAAGCTTAGGCTAGCCAGATCTTCGTCGTATCTAGTCTCGGTTGGCACTACATCACTTCTTGTTCCACTCGAAATGGTGCCGTCCCACTCAGGGGTTGCACGTTTAGGCATTTTATAATTTAGTTGTCAGAAATCAAACAGAAGTAGAGGGTGGGATAGACGTAGGGTAGTCTCGAGCGACTGCAGATAATGTGACTGTATTTATGAAGTTTTGGTACTGATGACGCAAGACCCCATGATCGAAGTTATTGGGAAGTCCACTCTGACTCTGGTCTCGGAATCTCAAACGATCACGTGCGGTGGCGGGTCCCACCCTGAGCAGACCATGAGCCGATAGGCAACAACACACGAACCACCTCAATGGACACACAGAGCGATACGAAATATATTATAACACTTCGAGGGACAGAATTCATACTTAGCAAGTCTCTAATCGAGTTCGATGGTCCCAATTATTTCACCGCGCGCTTCCTCGAACTCGGTGATTACCGCGAAGCCCAGACGCGCCGCATTGAGCTATACCGTGACCCAGGCTTGTTTCGGATTATTATCTCTTACCTTTGCGGCTATACGGTATTTCCATTAAACGATGAATATAATTGCCCGTATATATCCTCCGGTTCAACCTTACTCAACCTACGTGCCGATGCGGTTTTCTACCAGTTGAATGGACTCGTACAGGCGTGTAATGCTCAAATAGAGCTCAATAATGTCAAGACTCCTACAACGCCACGGTACCTAATAATAGGTGGTATGAACGCCGTACACGACTCGGTGGGTTGGGGTTAGTCTGTTGGTGGAATAATCATAACCCACGAGCTGACTCTGCTTCGCCGAAAGACAATGATCTAGACTCCTTCCCGAACAAGTCCAGTTGGGCCGCACATATAACCGAGGAAAAACTCACCGAGGAGCCATTGAACACACTGAAAACACCAGGATCAGTTTGCGGAATTGAAGGATTGCGTCTAATCGCTTACATCCAGCGCTTTGCGGCCGACTCCATCGACGATTATGATCCCCGCAGGTACCGGGTCATAGGCTGGTACAATAAAGGCAGGCATAACCGGGAATGCTCTCGGTACGAATCTGAGTTGTTAGTGTTGCTGGAAGACTTGCAAATACTCTAGTGTAGTTGAGTATTTGGTGTCCGTGTATCTATATACCAATCAACGGTGCTTCGGTTTTAAGCCATGTCAGTCAGATCGGTTGTTAGATGTGTACTAGTACTTTAAGTTTGAATTCAGAATATACCTGGTTGGGCCAGATGTCATGTCCAAAGCCGTTGCCAGTGGTCGTCGTTTCTGATTCCCTCGATGGGATGGCAGGTAGGTGAGATCGGGGATCCGGAATAAACAAAAAGTTTGAGCAAACGTACCGATACTTATAACTCACGCTATCTAGGCCTATAAACGAGAATGCAGGCGCCGGCGGGAGTCTCAGGGGGAAGTTCATGCCATTTGAGCATTATTGCGCAATGTGGACACCAGGGCTGGATCAATCCAGAGTTGGACCCGAAGTCGGAACTGGAGGTTGATTCTATGCTCAAAAAAGCGGGCACATCTGATCTTGCCGCATACAGTTCCAGTGAGATCTAAAACAAATAAGGGTTCCATGATATCTTGACGTCAGCATGTTTGTTGATCAATCCACCTACCTGTGGCGTGAATAAGACACGACGTCGATATACACAGACCTAGATTTAACACGCCTCTATCCCATGGACGTAGACACTGATACAAAATACATTGTCTCCCTCCAGGGAACTGAGTTCGTTCTTACCAAATCTCTTATCGAGTTCGACGGCCCCAATTACTTTACTGCATGCTTCCTTGGTGACTTCCAAGAAGCTCAGACGCGTCGCACCGAGCTTTACCGTGATCCTGACCTGTTTCGTATTATCATCTCTTACTTGTGTGGCTACGCGGTTCTCCCATTGAACGACAAATACGCGCCTCCACATATGTCACCCAGCACAGCGTTGCTCAACCTTCGTGCAGACGCGGCATTTTATCAACTGGATGGACTTATAAAGGCGTGCGACACTCAAATTGAAATGGATAAACCCAAACCTCCCTCAAGTGCCTGGTATCTGATACTGTTTGGTGAGGACGCGACACTTGTGGACAATCTCACACCTGGTGAGTTATCTCATGGTGCCATCATCGCTTTCGGCAAACTCACCTTCGTTTACCAGCTGAGAACATGCGAACTTACTATCCAGAAAAGTCTGACTGGGAATTATATCTCACGGAAGGAAGACTCACTGAAGATCCATTGGATAACATGAAAACGCCACAATCAGTCAGTGGCATGGAGGGCCTGCGCGAAATTGCTTATATGGAACGTTTTGGAGCTAATTCCATCAAAGACTACGACCCACGCAGATATCGGCTCAAAGGTTGGAAGCTTCGTATTAACTATCCGCCGGAACATCATGGTGATATTGTGCAGTTTGAGTTATTTGTAGCATTCGAGGATTTGGAGATACCTCGGGTGTAAACCAGAGCTCTGTGTAGTTTAATCTTAAAAGCCCAGATCACGCCTTATTGAATTTTGTCCTGGCCGTAAACATAAATTAATAACGATATTGCGATATTCACAGGCTTCTTTAAATGGCTAACGCGAGAACTATCTAAAGCTTTGAGATTCCAGAGTTAAACACAAACCTAGTTGTCTAGGCCTACACGCTCCCTCCACGATAACACTTGCCATGACTGATTGCACGTGGATTAAACCCCATTGATATACATACATGTGCACAACTTCAGTAGCATAACAAACTAATGCAAAGATAGTTGAAACATTTTTACAAGTTTAATCGCGTGAGGTTGACATCTCGTGGTCGCTGAGCTCGGGATCTAGGTACTTTCTTCGAAGCTCCTCCAGCTTGCGTCTCGCCACTTCGTACTCTTGCCTTGTGTTTATATCTTGATATCGAATCCAGTCCTACAGCGCAATGATGGACGGATGTGAGCACGCATGATCTACGAGCGGATATCTCGTATCCACAGATCAAGATGAAAGGTACTTACCTCTTTTTGCTCCTGATATCTCTGCTCAAACTCCAAAACCTCCGCTGCGGCCTGCGAGTGCGCAAGCTCCAGCTCGGTACGGTTGGTGCCCTGGCGAAAACATCCCAGGAATGTGCCCTGCTTGGACGCTTGGTAGCATCGACGAGCCTCGGGATTCATGAAATTCACGCACCTCCATATTAAACCTGAAAACCAATAACAATTCCACGAAATAACGTTACATCGGACGCGCTGAACCAAAGCTATCTTCGCCAAAATGGCCAATTAATAAAGGAGAAAGGGCTTGGTAGGTGACATACACTCGAACTCTTCTAGGGCATCATACGAGCCGAGATCGCATTGCTTCAGCAGCTTGACACGGTCTCCGTTGAATGAAACCCCAAGCTCGTCCTTGGCTATGTCCTGCGAGAACCCCCGTCCCAAACTTCTCCGCATGCGCCTTTCTCCATTATTACGGTCGAGAACTATGTAGTTTGCGAGACCATGGGCTGCCTTAGCTTCTACTTGAATGAGAATAAACTCGCGCTAGGGTGATCTGTGCTGTTTGCAGTATGAAGCAGAGTTAGCGACAATGTGTTCAACCCGCTCATCATGGTAGAAGTACTTAGTCAACATGTCGTACAAGTGCTCAGGCGAAAAAGGATGATAGCGCCCGGCGAGCGCTGCCTTGAGTGGGGGGTTATCGAAGCCAGCGGGGGAATATATCTCTGTGCTGTCGCGTGTTCAAACATCGAATAGAGTGGCTTGGGATAATTGAGACCGGCGAGCTTGAGAGCAATGTTTGGAAAGCGAAAGGATGCTTCCGTGGATATATATTGGTTCGACGTGCTGCAATGGATGAGATTTCGAATGAGCAGCCAAAGCCCGAGTAAAAATCACGCACCAGCTATTGTTGCTTTGCCCAATAGAACGAGAAAGAGCAAGTAAAGTTATAAAAGTGGTGTAGAAAGTAGTAGTAGCATAGCCGGTATGAACCTCCACCCGAGCGGCATCCAAGTGCGAGTCGATGGGTCGCGCACAAGGTCCACTGGCAATGTTACGGTGTAAGCGGCGCTGGGCTGATAAATTTGGGCCAGCTTGAATCATGTTAAACAAAACCCACGAAGTTCCATTTTGCACACCTCCAACTATGGTGATGTATACGTACGTGAACCACAGCAGTTCAACGAAGGAGGAGTGATCCACATCGGTGCTTGCCCGGGACCGGGAATAGGCGCCCGCGGCTGCAGCTGAAAAGTCCGTTCCTGGCTATATACGGGGCTCGGAACTCGTTTTCTTTCAGAAAATCGATTTTTGTTTGGCAGTTTCACTCGAATAAGTCTGGCGGTGTGCCCATACCTCGAACGCCGATAGCTTATATATAGATGTATACTATGCGCATGATCGCCTTCATGGCCATATAGGCAGCACGTGTAGATACACGCATATGCTGTCTGGTCGTGGTTCTAGACAATGGGCTACATTGACAACCCATAAGGCACTAACTTAGCTGGATTTTTTGAAGATGCGACAACACAAACCGTGTGACAAGATATATCGGTGTTTATTAGGTAATTATAGGACAGAGAACGTCAGCACTATTCTGAATCCCATCGAAGATTACCACAAGGTTAACCCTTGTTCAATTACATGAATAGCTGGCCAGTGTTAACCATCTTTTACGGCTTAACTTCACGTGTGTAAAGCAGCGTGGCCGTCATTTATATATTATCTTTCTATACCGCCCAGTCAGGAAGGAATAGTTGCGTTTCATCAATATTGGTGGCGCTACTACACCAAATCAAGATTCAGGAGCAACAGTTTCAATGCATCCAGTAATTATTGACACAGCAACAGGATTCTACTCGTGAGAAGAACCTTGATCCCTGTTTATCATCTTGATGACGAGGTGTTAGAGTGTTGATATGTCTGAAATGTTGGTCTCTCCTACCTTAGACATGAGGTATTCAAACCTATCCATTTTTGCTTGGAGATTGGCTGTTTCAGCTTGTTGTTGCGAAACTTTGTTTTCCAAGTGAGACTGTCGGTTGCATAGCTGAATGGTCTGGCTAGGTTCGCCGGGGTGAGCAACTGCCCCTTTCATTTTGAGTTGTTGCCGCAGCGACCGAATGGTGTCTTCGTATTCAGTGAGTTTAAGGCGCTGTCCTGATAATTCTTGTTCCTTTTTCGCCAGAACCTTGCTTAGCCGTGTTATTTCTTTGTCCTTCTCAGCTATATCATTCCAACATCCAGCGAGCTCCAGTTCGTTCCGCGCCAACTTTTCTGTTTTGGCGTTTAGATCACGTTGTAGGCGGGCTCCTATTCCTTGGAACTCCTCGGTAAATGCTTCGCCAGTGTCATTGCTAAGTTGGGGTAGTTCAGTGGATCGGACTTCCCATAAATCTAGGTCGCTGCTGTACTAACCTCAATCGTTCCAGCTTCCAAGTCTTGTTACCCATGAAGAGTCCATCTGCAGGCCAAATATGGATCTACACACACGAACAACTGTTAGTATAAGAGAATGCGCCCACACCCAAATAGCAGGGTACCTCATTGCCATTTACTGCCGAACCGCGGTGAAGGTCTAAGACTTTGTCGTTGTCAGCAAATTGAATCCTGGGAATATAGTTAGTGTACAAAGTAGGGGGCACATTGTTGAATCGCCACCTACGCATAATAATCTCCCGACTTGAGTAGAACCCATGTAGTTGGATAGCGTCCTGCATATACCAGAGAGAAGTTATTGGTATTAGATACCGCTATATACGAGCCAAATTGGCAGTTCTTGAATCTAAAGCCCTCTCCGGAGCGTTGAAGAAACCACTTGTGCCACTTTCATCAACATCTGGTACCTGCAACGGATTGGACAATTACTTACCTGTTGGTTTTTGTTTCCGTGTTTCTGCCAAGTTTCTAATTTTGTATGGTTGCTGGTGTTCACTTGGATGGCAGTTCCGGCATGCGCGTTAATTATTCGATATGTTCCAGGCTCCAATCCACGATCCAGTGACAAATGCGATATATCTTGACCCATGGCTGGTATTTTTACGTGCTGTGGGTCCTGTTATTGAGCCAACTTAGAGGGTGTGATATTGTGATTCAATCTCGGTAAGATGGTGGTTGAGGTATCGTACAGTAGCCACTTTGCCACATACAAACTAGGCTTCTGTCACATGACGTGTGTTGGCTTTGTTTGTGAGTGATGATTTCTCCTTATTAGTCGAGTTAGTCAAAGCAGTTGCAGACTTATGTTTCACTATGCCTGTATAAAGGTTAGATTAAATGGTGTAGCTTGTCTCGTTGGTCTCCGATGCTATTTAATATTTACACACTCAAATTCCTCTCGGAGGATAGAGTGGGTCGAAATAAGCAGATTATTCAAAATGCTCTTATGCCCTCTCACTCGGGAGGCATCAGTTTCCGCAGGTAATCACGATAGAAGCCACAAAGGTCCCCTACATAATGTTTCACGGGACGGGGATTCCATTTGATCCCGATTTGCATGGTGGTGCATACAATGAGTCGACAATTGATAAAACTCTCATCTAATCCTGCTATATACCATACCTGATGTATGGTACGGGTTATAGCGAGATTTGACGTGGAGTCCTTCGACATCCCCGAAAGGAGAGACGATTTGTTGAAGGTAGTGGTTCGTAGGCATATAAATAGAAAAACTAAGGCGGATAACCTGATTTAAGGACAGTTCAATTCCAAAAGTTAGACCCGACACGGCAAATGTAAGTGAACGAGGCTTAAACGTCCATACTGTTAGCATCCAGATCATACGCTAGACTCAAATCCAACACAGCGATTACAAGTAAAGAGATGCTTAGGGTCAACTTTACGCTTGATCCTCAACAAACGGTCATAATGAGAGCCAAAAAATGCCTTTTTCCATTGAGGCTCGCCCCTGCGAAAAGACTTTAACGGGGCACAACAAGGTACTTTTCTACTCACGGGTCGGCTTCATTGAAATATGCAGCATTGTCGAGGCCAGCTATTGCACCCAACCCTTTTGTAAGCTTCGTAATTTCCTTCTTAATTCTTTCGTTCTGCATAGGTGCGCCATAGGACAAGTGGCCTGAGAACACCCAATGTACGAGTGCATCCCTACGCCATTGGGGGTTCAACCCGGTTGAGTCTGGATCGACTTTGTTAATTGCACCGCCGCCAACTATTCAAGGATAAGTACTTCCCTCAAGTAACTAGATATTTAACAGAATGAACGTACTAATATGGATCAGGCTAGTGGCCTGAATCGGGTTTTCTCCTGACATAATCTTTGCAAGCTTCTTCGAGTTCGCAACTAAAGCTCCTCGAGAAACCAGCCGAGATCCCAGCCAGGACGGGTTCGCAATACCCGAGTCTTGGAAATATTTAATGAACATGTCGTAAAAGGTTGGGTGAAGCGTCCCCCCAAAGGAGGTCAGCTGCGCTCCTGGATTGTCGGCAACCCAGTCATAAATCGACCGAAGGGTAGTATTGCTCAGCTGGACAGACTGGCTATTCGGGTGCAAAAAGAAACAAAGCGTCGAGTTTGGTTGCGCCCAACAATAACCGCGAACGCCTGGATCCAATTAGAGTAGGTGTTTGGACCGCGGAAAAAAAAGCTCACCCGCGTCGGCGATTTTTGGTACCGCTTCGAGAAGGACCGTCGAAAGTTCGATCATCTGTTTGGGTGTTGTAGCATTAAGCTGAAACCCTAGAGCGACCATCCCATAGAGTGATGGATGTGCTTTATATGTGACATCTAGAGCAACCTACTCGAAAAAAATCAAAATGTGATAATTGAGTAATTTGTCAGAAATTTAATAGCATATCGACTCACACCCCAGGTGCCACTTCCCCCTCCACGGAGTGCCCAAAATAGATCTTTATTTTGGCATGCGTTCGCGTATACTATATTGCCGTCCGCTGTGACCATGGTAAATTGCAAGACATCTAATAGCAGAGTGGGTGGATATCAGCATTAAAAAACGTCAAGCTGATACTTACTATCCACACCCATCCCGTGCAGCCCGCCAAGTGGCCCATGACCTCCTCCCTGAAGCCACCCTCCGGCGGCCCCTACGCCTCGCGACCCACCCCCTGCCACCGTAACGTTCAACTCATCCGCCTTCTTGTATACATCTAGGTGTTTGTCCATTGGTTGAACTGGCTTGGGCGATTTTTCGGAACTTCAGGTGCTCACCTGCCCAATACTCCCCAGCGCCCACTGTGATAGCGGGGACCCCACCTGTATTAGCCGAACACCCAGCCCCGACGAAGGAGTTGTTTAGACTTATCCCCTTAAGTCTATGGGTCCAAATGCTGAACGATCCTTCACCACTGGCTCTGCCAAGACTTGAAAAGTATGATGAGTTCGAATCGGCAATTCCGACGGAATTGACAGAGCAACTCACTAATCGTGGCCAGTGTTCTTTACAACCAACTTCAGATTATGCTTACCCGCAAACTTCACCGCCTCGCTCACATCACTCGAATCTTGGGCAGCGATCGAATAGACCGGAACAAACCCTTGTTTGCATGTCGCATTCCGAGGTGTGGCGATGCTGCATCCAAGACCTTCCCAAACAGGGTCTTGGGTCGCGCCAGTTTGGTCGGCGCGCCAAGACGAGATATTCCAGTTTGCTTTGGCGTCGTTGCAAGCGGCTTCGTCGTAGTTGGGGTCGTGGCAGGGCCATGCTGGAGGGCGTGGGGCAACGAGTCTCCCACCGACGGACGAATTAAAGGCAGACCAGATTTCAGCCGAAGGCCAGCATTTGTCCTTGGCCGTACAACGTTTCACAGCCGCCGATCCAGTGGGAAATACAGCGGCCATGATGAGAACATGGGCGAACAGCACTAACATGTTTGTTCGTGAGTCTGAGTCTAATGGTCGGCATCCTTATATATTGGTCTTGATAAAGTGGAGCCGTAGACAACCCCTTGCGATTAGAAGGTATTATTGATATTGGTTTGACGCCAAGACATCTCTGGGCCGGTTTGACCTTGGCGTATTGCCCCAATAAGCGCTATTGAATACAATGTGCACGCTTCGAACACACACCTATCGTTGCGGCACTTGACTCCTGGCCGCCCCGCAGCTCTTCGAACTCGCGAATAACACAGCCTCCTAGCATAAGAATATCTCATATAAAGGTTATATGGTCGAAGGAATCACCGACTGAAATTCAATCTAACTACGCGTCATGTGTGTGGCGTTTTGATCATGAGGCGCCCGAGCTCCATACTTTAAGCGCTTTGTTGGTATCGCTAACGTAAGTTTAGGCAGAAGTCGAGACGTTGATCAGGAGATCTGAGGTAAGCAATGTCACGCACTTATGAAATGTGGGAAATCCCTGATATTCGTTACTAATCTCATTGTTCATCATGAACCAGTGCGGTCCTACAGAGCTGCTGGAACTCGCCTTTATGGCAGGTAAGTGGCGCACACCTTAACATTTAATACGATTTTCCAACACATTTCAGCACACGACATTAATAGACGGACCCAGGACGTTACCATTCATCGCGTACGTTAACCATGGTGGCAATTTCTCGTAACTCATTCCTGCCTATTCCCCAGCGACAATGTGTGCAACTTTCCCGGCGGTGCAGCGAACTGGTCAACACATTGCGGGAAGACGAAGAGCGCTCGCCGGATGATACCAAGTTGCGCGAAGCGGTCGACGAGCTAGAAGAGTACGTGGCCCGAGGAATTGTCGAATTTGACGCCGGATGACTGATTCAACTAGGGTTTTGCTCAAGATTCGAAAGAAAGTTACCGAGTGGGCAAATTTAAAGTGAGTGTCTTACTTGAGAGGGTACCTAGTTTAATCGTGGTGGATTTTGCGCTAGCCGTGTAAAGTCGTTTATGCGAGAGGATCAGATATCCAGCGACATCGATGCATTCAACAAGCTGCTGGACACCCATGCACTCAAATTCCAGGTGGGGTGTGTGCTAATTACATTATATACATAATGTTACTGATATCGTGTCAGATTGTTAGCGCCACGGAATTGCATAGGCAGCAGCGAAAAATGGATCTATACCGACAACAAGACCACGAAGAAGTCAAGGAGATGTGCGTTGCATGTGCGATAATGGCCATCCAACTCGTTGAAACGATCAAAACACAGGCTTCACAAAATCATACGCAACGTGGAAAATCTCTCTGCAGTGATGGGGGACGACGTACCGGCGCTCATGGAAACAATTCAAGAGGTAAGCCCGTTAGTGGTCTTCCCAAACTCGGACATAGTACTCACCAGATGAACAGGAACTCAATGACGAGCAGCCCGATACGGGGACTTACCTTGCGCTAGGAGACGGATATCGACTCGACACCCTCCACACCAAGACTGGGATCCTCCCTCTACTCATGAATTGTGGGTTTATGTGGTACTGCGAGTGAGCGCTCGCACTGACGTTGTTGCGAAGTATCTGGCCAGGTTTCTAAACTCGGCGAGCCTCCTCTAGCTGATGGTGGAATGGCCGATATCTACAAGGATCGGTGGGTGGGCGATGAAAAGATCATGCTCAGGGCCATTCGACATGTGAAAAGCGAGTCCGCCATCAAGGTATGTGTTCATCATTTTGTAGCATTCACTTTCATATAACTTGCTAGGACAGCGATTGCGCCACGAGGTGGATACCTGGCGTAGACTCGAGCATAGTAACATACTCCGTTTTTACGGGGTATGTTATATTGGCCCCCAGTTATATGCGGTCTCTCCTTGTGCAGATGGAAGCAACCTGTTGATGTACATTCGTAGCCACTTGGGCTGCGACCGCATGAAGTAGAAATCTTTCCAATTTGTCTACAATGTCATCTAATTCTTGTTCTAGGTTGCTGAGCGAGGCCGCCCTGGGACTGAAGTATCTGCACAGCTTCGAGCCAATAATTATTCATGGGGATCTGCGGGCGGTGAGTTTCCACGCAATGCCATAGCGACGTACCATTGACGCCAAAGGAACCAGGCAAATGTGCTCGTCTCTGCGGGAGGGGAGGCTTTATTGGCCGATTTTGGGTTGAGTAAGATCGTTGCAGAGGAAGAAGGCGCCACGGCGGCCCCCACCAGCTTGGAAAAGGCTGGCTCGTCCCGGTGGATGGCGCGTGAGTATATGCGCCAGCATGGCTGTTTTCTTTCTAACCTTTTCCTAGCGGAGCTGTTCCAAGTCGATACTAACACATCGGCTTCTGTTAGTACATGCTCTAGCGGTATGTCTGCATTTTGGTTTATTCCTGACGCTGACCTGTCATGCAGATGTTTGGTCGTTTGGAATGCTTTGTCTTGGTATGTTATATTCCTTTATGCTTAAACGCGCTCATGGTCTTATATGCGTTAGAGGTACTCACAGGGTACCCCCCATTTTTCCCTAAGCTTCGTATCGACGCGCAAGTCATTGCGACGCTTATTCAAGGAGACCTGCCTGAACGCCCAGAGCCCTTGGAACAGATGTATGGGCGCGGCCTTTCAGATGAGATGTGGGAGATCATGAATCGGTGCTGGTCCCGAAAGCCAGCCGAGCGACCGGAAATGCGTACTTTGGCATCGGAGGTTCAGGCGCTTCATGTGGGATACTTGGGGCAATATGGGATTACGAGCATACGTAAGTTGGTACGTGGATCGTTTTTACCTTGTACTGATTAGTTTATAGCAGGTAATGTTTTGGGTTATCACCCATCAATGTATTATGAGGGATCGGTGGGTGTGGCTGGATATTGGAATTTCGTGGTTTTAACAACTTTTTCAGGTTTGGGGTTCGGGAATGAACCTGGTGCCGGCTAATTTGGTGACAACCCCTCTCTTCTCGTCTGTTGCGGGTTCGTCAATAAGTAGCATGTCCGGTAGCGCCGAGCCCAATCCCCATGAGCATTCTGTTATCAAGTATGATGACGAAGGGAACGTAATCATGGGCAATCTAGAAGGGCTAGTCGGGCGGTTGCTTCGCATTACTCCTGGTGGGTACTTGGCTGAATGCTTAGGGTTAGGTCACTCAATGGGATGAGTGTCAGTGGTCCGAATGGACAAAGACTATCGCGAATGTTTCCTCACCGTCTACCGCGGGTTTGCCAAGGTGGATGATCTCTGGCATATACTCGTTGATCAATATAGACGCCAGTACGTCAGGCCGGAGACGGAGAGAAAAGGCCTGAAAGCGAGGTGAGGCAACATTCAACCCATTCAGGTACACTATTGACAGCCATATAGGATGGCGATTATTTTGATCGACTGGCTAAATATGCAAGCTATTGAGCCCAAGGATAGAGTTTTCCTTTCAAGTATCCAAACGTTTATGCAAATGAATTGGTCCGGCGAGCCTTTGGATTCTGAGCAGGCGAAGCTTGAAAAGAAGGTAAAGGAACATGTAAGTACGCTTAGTAGTCTCCGTGGCTGCCTACTTATATCTTGTAAGATGGACGCTCTTGACCAAGTCCCTCGTCAACCTGTCGGAAGCGCGCGCATCAAGCTATCAGAGTTGGATCCGCTAGTCGTTGCAAAGCACCTGATGAAAATAGAGAGCGACCTTTTCCAGAAGATACTCGCTTCCGATATTGCAGCATGGTTGAAGAACATAGTCGACGAGCATATAGTCAACATTCGCAGGTTCTTCCAGAGCAATTATCGAGTAAGCTGGATGGTGAATGAACTGGGTGGTGACTAATCACCAACACCTAGGTCGAAGATTGGTGTCTCTCGCTCATTCTGTCCGTCGATCCGAGCGAAATTGAGAAGCGGGCTCAAATTATTACCTTTTTAAAACGGATAGCAGAGGTACGAAGGAATGTTACCCGAATTTGTGGTTATCTAACTGAGCGACATAGGAATGCTTGCAAATACGTGCGTTCTCCTGCGCACATGCCATCATGTCGGCACTCACCCATGATTACCTCAATGGGTTGGAATATACTTGGAGACTTGTTGAGAAGCGGGTCAAGAATAGCCTCAAGCAGATGAGCTTGCTACTGTCCGACGAAGACAGGTACAAGGCCAAAGTCGACTCGGAACCTCAATTACCCTGCGTGCCGATTCTAAGAATACACCTCCGAGATCTTTCGCGCAGCCACAGGGAGATGCAAACTCAGATCCAGCACGAGGGTGAGGATCTCGTCAACTTCGAAAAGTTTACTGAGGTACGACACTGCTTTTTTCCTGTGGGTCTCCAGGATCATTATAAACCCTGACTTTTTTCTATAGGTTTGGAGGAGCACCAAGGGACTCACCAAGTATCAGACACCCAAGCCCACTATTTCACGTGATCCAGTGACAGCGGCATATTTGGAGCACGCTTTTGCCCAACTCGATGCCAACGCTGAGTTACAAGAACAGATCAAAGTCCGTAGTGAAGAGTTACGACGTAAAGAGAAGCGGGACTTTAATAGAAGGCGCTTAGGAATAGAGGATGCAAGTATGTTTGCACACAAGTCATGAGCTACGCTATTCACTTATATACAACAGCGTTCCGTCCCCCCAAGAAGAGGTAACGAATCAATTGCCGCTCGTTTTGCTTTGTATCCTAGACTATGCTTTTTGTTTGGGCCACGTGGCTTTTTGTACCATCCCACCTGTACTCCTGGCCATAGCTGGATTTATCTGCGCATGTCAACTCGTAGTCATGTATATATTGTGATCAAACCAAATTAAATAAAAACTTTTGTAGCAGGAAACACTGAGCAGCTCTATCACAGCAAAAGCGAACATGTCCCTATTCCGTAAAAATCTCAGCTAAGCATTAGCAGAAGTATCTTGTTTCTTTCAGACCAAACCATGTGGCAAACACATCCATCCCAAGTTGCGCGCGCGTATCGCTTTCCTGCGCTCCAGAGCTTCCTCTTGGCCTTCCACCAGACCCAAATGGGCACCCCGTGATAACTGTCCTTGGGAGCAGGGGTGTCTACCGCGCAATTGTCGCTTGCGCCGTTTCGGGTCTAGAGTTCTTGAGATCCCGCACCAGCAGTATGACGATCATGACGCTCAGCGTGTAGAATCGCGCGAGCAGGATGAACCTCGCACACGTACCCTCCACATTATGCGCAGCAAAGAGTACTTGCATCCTCTTTAGTATGGAAAATCGGCGAACGCCAGTGGTTCATGAGACGTTCGGCAAGTCCAATGACGATTGTGCCGACAAGGTTTCCTGGGATGGCCGCAGATTAGTTGAACCATTGGCGACGAATCGTGAATGGGGCGCCGTACATCAGGCTGAGGGATGTGAAAAACACTTTGAAGTACGTACTATTTACGACGCAGTGAGAGGACGAACATGACCCCATATAAAGGGTATATGATCGAAGGAATCATCGACTGATATTTAACCTAACCACGCACCATGTGTGTGGCGTTTCGAGGCGCCCAAGCTCCATACTTCAAGTGCGTCGTTAGCATTGCCAGCGTGAGTTTAGGCAGAGGTTGAGACGTAGCTCAGGGAATAGCTCATTCGCCAAATTCAATTAGTTGACCAAATTTAGGACAAAAACTGGTCGAGGTTGATATTAAGCCTCCAACCTTTCATATCTATGGGTCCGAGCTGGCTTAAGCGATGGCGCTGTTAACACCATATGATATTTCGTCAACAATAGCTCAACATAGGCGCTCAGAAAAGCTCGTAATTGATCGAACAATCCTAAGTCATAGTTCTTGACTGGTACTGTATGATAAAAAATTCGCAGCTGTGCGGAGCATAGAGAGTAAAATCCTTGGTCATTAGCATTCTGGGGCCGAAATAAATAAAAAATACGAACTTCTTGGGAGCATATATGATGTAGTAGAGGATATTATGATGGCGTGTAAGTGCGTTAGTATAGAAAGTTGGCTATTGTAAGTCTAACACACCGTTATTCAAGCAGTCCACAGTAGAAATAAATGAAATATATAGTTGGGGTTATGGTGAGTTCACGATGTGGTGTAAAGCAGCGGTGAATTGACGTACCGTGCCGCAATGTAGACATCTCCCATTAGACTAGGTACAGCATTGTGCTAAATGTCTGCTCCACACGAAGTAGTTTAACCCCGCATCAGAATATTTATGAGTGGAAGAATTTGTTGTCGTCCTTCCGATGTAACTCGGGCTGAATACGGGCTCGAGCTTTCGGCTAGGATTTGGAGTTCATTCGTTGGATGCAGGTGGGATAGTTCTCTGCACACAGAAAAGCCGGGTGGTGAATTGGAATAAAGTCGGGGTTTTCAAACTGGTCAGAGATCAACAAACATCGTGATGCGATGCACGTGATTGGTCAGCCCCAAACTTAACCGCCACATTTAGTCGGGTATATCCAGACAACGGGTTTCGACCTCTCATGGACAGTGACTAACCCTAACATTCTTAGCCAATTTACTGGGTTTTTTTGCGGAACTAGGGTGGGATCTCTCCCGGGTTGTCACGGTGTCCCAATTCGGGGTTTCGCTAGAGATTTGTAATTAGCCTATTAGGAGGCTGATGTCAAATTGGCCCGCTCATCATCGGTGAGTAGCATATTTATATAAAATCTAGACTCATCACCCACAAGGTTGACTTCGAACACCTACCAGCAGCCCCTAAGATGCCTTCTATGCGAACCAGAGTTTCTGATTTCGTGAGATCTCTCCAAGACGAAATTGTGATTGCACTCGAATCGCTCGATCCCGAAGGCCCCAAATTTGTTCGGGACTCATGGACTCGCTCCGAAGGCGGCAGCGGCATATCATGCATCCTTCAAGGCACAGACAAACCAAGGGATCTGCCGTCTACTGCACCTCCGTTTGCACCACTCGAAAAAGCTGGGGTGAACATCTCGATCATCAATGGGCGATTACCCCCTGCTGCGATCTCCCACATGCGTGCAGATCATGCTGGTCTTCCGGCCCATACGAGAGATATACACCCTGCGGGTGTTCCATTCTTTGTCGCCGGCCTGAGTTTGGTAATCCACCCTAGGAGCCCTCACGCACCTACTGTGCACGCGAATTGGAGGTACTTCGAGCTCGTTGAGTCAACTGCCGATCTACACGACGAGTCGAGTAGTGAGTAATTTTACTTGTGGACGGCGAGCTCTAATGGAACATTTATTTAGATCGAACGCCACTGGCATGGTGGTTTGGGGGCGGGTCCGATCTGACGCCATCGTATTTATACGAGGAAGATTGTGTTCACTTCCATAAAACAATCCAGGAGGCGTGTTTGCCTCACGGGAAGGATCTTTACAGCCTTATGAAACTTTGGTGTGATGAATACTTTTACATCCCCCATCGCAAGGTATGTTTCCAATGTGCCCAATGCATATTGGGTTTGAGTTTGAATAATTGGATAGGAGTCACGCGGCATTGGCGGGATATTCTTTGATGACTTGTCCTCTCACGCGCACCAACGTTTGGACGTGCACGCTGATCCTACCCCGCGACCAAGGTTAGCAGAAGAATGCTTCGCGTTTGTGCAATCACTGGGAAAATCATTCATTCCATCGTATCTTCCAATTCTGCAACGCCGCGCACATTTACCATGGACCGAGGAGGAGCGAAGGTGGCAGCTAATCCGCCGGGGGCGTTACGTCGAGTTTAATCTCGTAGTCGATCGGTGAGGATTCATACTTGGAGTGTCGCCATAATAAGATATTAATAAACGGTAGAGGAACAAAATTTGGTTTGAAAACCCCAAGCGCTAGGATCGAGTCAATTTTGATGAGTTTGCCTGAAACGGCGCGGTGGGAGTACATGTCCGAGATAGGTGCTCAGACCGACTCTCGTGAGGCTCAACTTATGTCGGTATTGACTACTGCTAGAAACTGGGTTTAAAACAAGTGTTTCTTACTCTAGAGAAACATGTGTATTGTTGCACTTTTGGGAATTGACATATTCGGCGTGTGGGATTATGTATCGAAAAGGTATCCGTAGTGTTGATTGAACATTACGATAATACCGCAGTCTTAATGTGGGCCCTACCAACAATCCCACACCATTGGGAGGGCTAGTAGTGTCTTAGATTAACGAGAGGTGGGGTCTGCTGTCCACTTTTTTAAATCATATTGGTTCGGTTGCTTTAGGCCACTAGTACTGGAATTACGATTACTGTAAAATCGGATTTCGGTATTAAAGGATATATAATACATCAAGCTCTAGCGCCCATCCCTCCCTCGCCCTCATCTGTCGACCTAGCTTGTGCTACGCTGTAATCAATTATGAGCGTGGCCAAAGGTGGTTTCGAGATATCCTGGACCCTCTCTCAAATATTGCCTGTCACAAGCTGACTAAGAGGATATTCCAACTCGATGCAGTTTGACTACTTAGCCTTCAGGCGGACCTCGTGCTCCGTAACGACTAGTACCAGCCGACTCGAGGCTGGGAGCGGCAGCGACCGCGCGTAGGGCCGGGGTGCAGCTAGGGCAGGCCAAAACGTGCACGTCCTCACCTTACAACTTCAATAGTTGAAGATATGTACTACATATATTCTACAATTACCCATTTTACAGGTCAAACATTCGTATTTTAGCACAATGTCTCAAAGGTCGCAGTGTCCGCAATAACATCGTCAGCAAAATGCGATTTTCTCG